>JAAGVU020000049.1:1209934-1255582 GCA_011763525.2 Mormyrus iriodes
CGAGGCGCGGGAACGAGGCGCGCTGCAAGGGGCGGGCTGGCGTAGGCACAGGGGGGGGGGGGGGGGGGGGGGGGGGGTGGTTTAGTTGGCCTGGAGCGGGTAAAATTCCATTCTCTCAGTGGGGGCAGCGCTTTGCATGAACCAATTCCCAGGAGAAATTGCTCCGCGAGTCTTCCAGACAGCACTGCAGAGGCAGCCACTCTTATTAACTGACCTAAGGCAGGGAGCAGAGGGCTGGGGGGGGGGAGTACAGAGAAGGGAGAGGCATGGGGGTGGAGGGAATGGTGTGTGTGTGTATGTGTGTGTGTGTGTGTGTGTGTGTGTCCATGAGCATGCAGACGTGTGTGTGCCTGTGTGTGATGGGGGAGGTGATGGTTCAGAAATGCGTTAACTCTTTCAGGCTAAAAATCCTCGCCGTTTATGAGCAAGGTTGGAGTTTGCAGCCTTTTTTTTCTGCACAACGAGCGAAAAACCTGCCACAGAAACCGTTTCATTTAGTAACCCCTTAGGATGAATTTTGACTAAGTTGGTATTTATTCTTAGGAAATTAAAAGACACAATAGTGGTTACACTTTAAGAATGAGACACAAATTAAAAAAAACACTGAGAAATGACTACTGAGGGGATATTATTTTAATTATTTTCTATTAAAATGCTTCATTACTGCTTTGTGACAATCTATCATTTTTATTATCAGCCATTTCACCAGAGGGCAGGTTTGGAGTTTCATGGTACAAGTGTTTGTAATTCTGCAGGAAGTCTGAATTCCTAGTAATCAACTAACCTGTCAGACAGTAACCGCCATTCAGCCCCGTGCAAGACTGTGCAAGACTCTGCACCCTGTCACCGTGCCACTGGCACAGGTGTGCTTATTTTTAAAATGTTGTCTTTTGCAAGTCAAATTTGGCAACTTTTGCAAACCGAGACCCCAGTAAACTTCAAGGACTCCCCCATGGGACCTCCCTGCATTAACAAAAATCCTCCAGACCAATGAGCATTGTTCATTTTCATGTTATTTGTGGTTTTTAGACTGTGAAAAGTAACAGCAGTAGTTAACCTGCTTCTAATTATCATGTCTCTGGTCCTCGCCAGTCTTTGGTGAAAGAAGCATGCGTATGTATCCTAAGAGTATGAGTACGTATCCTAGGGGGATAAGTATGTATCCTAAGACTATGAGTATGTATCCTAGGATTATCAGTATGTATCCTAAGAGTATGAGTATGTATCCTAAGACTATGAGTATGTATCCTAGGGTTATGAGTATGTATCCTAGGAGTATGCATCCTAAGAGAATGAGCGTTGATCCTACATTTGGCTGCGGATGAGGATGGTTGCAGACTGGGCATGTATACAGCTGTGATATTGCACCAGACCAGGAGAGGGCAGAGGTATGGCAACAAACACCAATACAAGCAGTGTAGTGAAAAGGGTCAACTTTTTATGAACAGCTCAGAAGTTGTTAGTCTAGGCCTGGGTAATATCAAGGCCCATATATGCTCATCGCTAAATACGGGCACGGACGGAGCGTTTGCTTTGTCTGTATTTATGCACGTTTTCTGAAAGCTACAGATACGGCTGAAGCAGTGCGGTAGCACCGGCAGTGGTGGGGGCAGTGTAGGCAATATTCAAGCGAGACACAACAAAGAAAACTTTTAAAAATGGTGGAACTTTTTGAAGAGCGACTGTTTCATCTGGTGCAAAATCTTAAACACCGATATGATGTTGCTTTGTCCAGCCACAGAGACAAGCAATCATCACAGAACAGCTGGGAGGGGACTGGATGGGAATGAAAAGTCAGTTGGATGGTAACGCAGAAAGAGGTGGAGGTCTGTGCCCTCTGTTGCCTAATATCCATGCCAACGTAAAGGATGCATGGAAGTATGCGAGCAGTGACGGTTACATCTTTTGAAATCGATGTATTTATTTAGATGTGTAAAAGGAGCATGTGTGAGCCTTTAAGGTAATACAGTACGCCAGATCCTTATGACCCCCCCCAAGATATGGGAATATGGGATATGGGAATCTCCGTATCTCATACAGCTGCACACCATAACTACTGCAACAATAATGACAACTATTCTTCCTCTACCCTTTTGTCGTTGACTGCTGATCTGTGAAAGTTGCCGCTGCCACCTCCAAATACCTGGTCAATGATCTTGTACATCTGCAATCGACATGTACGGACGCGCATGAATGCTGCTAGACAAAAAAATCTGGGATACACCGCAGCCGTCTGCAACAAACCCTGACGATGAAATTTACGTCATTTCTCCCTGTGTGCGACGGAAAGCGAACGCGGAAAAGAGAACTATGAATTAGTGTTAAGAGTATGAGTATATATCGTAAAAGTATGAGTATGTATCCTAAGAGTACGTATCCTAAGAGTAAGAGTATGTATACCCAGAGTAAGAGTCTGTATACTAAGAGTATGAGTATGTATATTAAGAGTAAAAGTATGTATACTAATAGTATGAGTATCTATCCTAAGAGTGAGAATATGTATCCTAATAGTGAGAGTATGTATACTAAGAGTATGAGTATTTATCCCAAGAGTAAGAGTATATGTCCTTAATGTATCCTTCAGATTGCCACCATGTCACAGGCATGTAGTAGAACTGGACTTTCATATGATGTATAGCTTTGTAGCTTCACTGTCTGTACAGTGGCTGACTGGATAGCAGTGTAACTGCACACATCCAGAGCTGCAGGTTTGGCTCTCATCCATTGCTGTGTGCAGGGTATGTATGTTATCTCCCCATGATTTCCATGGCTTTCCTCTCATGGTTTGAAGAAACGTGACCTAGTGTCTCCATACTGCCCCCAGTGTGCATGGACTGACATGTCATTCAGGCTGTTCCCATGGAAAGGCTCCAGGGTCACTGTGATATTCTGTTGAACAAGTGGATGGATTCATTTGATGGCGAAATAAGCCAAAACAGCCAATAAAGGTGATGATTAACAATACAGCATTAAATAGAACCTGTTTTCCAGAAACGTATTATTTATATTTCTTATTGTTCTATATTTGCATATTATTTTCAGCAATACAAGCAATAAGACATTTGATAATTAGGGGTACCCTGTCATCTTAGGGTCTGATTTGCTGGTTGTGGGAGACCAAGATAAGACCCAGGAGCGTGATATCAGCACCAGTGCTAACCTGTTAAACAGTGAGAGAAGCGCATCCACAGCAAACCGAGAAGGCGGCTGGTGAAAGGGTGCATGGAGCAGTGCTCACATTTAAAGTGTTTGCCATGGTCTGATACTTTGTCAGGGTCTGTGCAGCGTCGTGTGATTCTTGGAAGTTACAGTGCGAGCCTAGTTGTGCAATGCATAGGATTTCTAGCATAAATGTAATAACAAGATGCACAAGTATGCAGGAAAATTGCTGTTTTAACATCTGTTTTAAAATGATGGGCAGGTTATGAAATTAGCTCGATGTTAATAAAACTGACACAAAATTTATTACATTAGTCGCAGCAAGCACGATTTTACATAATCCTATGGCAAAAATTTCAGGGCCAAATGAAATGACTTCCATTTCATCTGAGGAAGGTGGCAGAGAGGTTGAAATCTCTGTTGCTCCTCAAAAAAGACCCTTTCGCTGTGCCTGCTGCAAGCCCACACATTGATCTACACACCGACTTGAGTCCGCGGACCGCACAGTCCTGGCTGCAGATCTCTCCATATCTCCCAGATACTGAGGTGCCCTAATTTTACCTGCAGTCACACAAACACACACACACACACACACACACACACACGTTTGTATTCATATCTTTGTGGGAACACTATTCATTCCTATGGGAACAACCTTAATCCCAGCAATGACAACCCTAACCCTAACCCCTACCCAGCCCTAACCTTAACCAAACAAAATACAAGCCTTTTGACATTGTTAATTTTTTGATTGCAGTCACAGATTTTTACAAAATTGAATTTCCCCTTGTTCCCCACAACGTCAAAATAACAGGTTTTTATCACATTTTGGGGACAATTGATACCCACACAGTAATATATACATAACCCACAGGCACACGTGTGTGCACCACAGCTCTTCC
The DNA here is from genome assembly GCA_011763525.2 of Mormyrus iriodes. Taxonomy (NCBI): domain Eukaryota; kingdom Metazoa; phylum Chordata; class Actinopteri; order Osteoglossiformes; family Mormyridae; genus Mormyrus; species Mormyrus iriodes. The sequence continues at coordinate 1,213,996 of JAAGVU020000049.1, forward strand.
GGATCAGAACCACGCTGCTCCCCTTACTGTCCCGCTCCCGAGTCCCGTGCATACAAGCGGAGAACGGTCGGGGCGCTCCCGACTGCCTCACATCTACCCCGGCCTCAGACACAGTTACGAAGATGGCTTGTCAATGCGCTGCCAGAGACTCTCGCTGAAAGGGTGACAACAGCAGAGACAGAGGGGCTCATGGGAAAGCGCGGACATCCACCGTGGCGGGCCCTGCCACATCCCCCTCTAATTATTCATCTCGGAGTGTTTTTCTTACTGTAGAGAAGTGTTCTCCAAACAAAGCAATGGCAGGTTTGATAAACAATCATGTGTTTTAATGGGGAGTATTCAATGGTTCATTCACAGGGTACCTTCAATCATAATTCTTCTAGTTTCCATTTTTATTGTCAAGTGTATTCAGAGAATATAATAAAATTCTTGTGCAACACAGTTTCTCGTACTATAACAGTGTTGGAAGCGGTTCACACAAGACAATAGTGCAACATCAAGACAATACAGTGCTATGGCACATAAAACATAATAAAACACAATAAATTACAATAAATACATTAGTCCTGAATAATAATATTGTAACTCTAAGTAGAAATACTTATTTTATTCTGCAAAGACAATATTAATGACTGTACGAATAGAATTTGCCACACCAAGCAATTGTGAATTCTTGATTAGCCACAAATGATATTTTACAGGTTGATTTTTACTGTCGTACTCCAAAATAATTTTAATGATTGTCCTTGCAGCAAGAATTATCAGCACTTGGATTGAATTAAATTTGCAATTATGGAGTCTGTTTATTAAAAAATTCTTACAAGAAGTTGATGCCAGGTCTCCAAGGATATGACTGTCCTTTAGCAAATATTTCAATGAAAAAGAAGAGAGCATTTTAATCCATATGTATTTTATAAAATAATTACTTTCATATCTTTAAAGCACATGCCTATGTCAATGTTAAAACATATGCCATACACATATTTGCTTAAAAAAATTGTCATTAGATATTCTAAACATTCTGCTTTGGTACTACTTTTAGCTAAAATTCATATCTTTGGTGTAACCATTTGTTCATTCATACTACAGATTATAAAATGAACTTGATATTTATTTTATTCATTCATCTTCAAAGTCACCTCGGCTGAACATAGCTGGATTTAAAAGCAAGGCGTGACCAGGAGTTACAATGAAATATGTTTATTGACAAACTGAACCGACTACAATTAGTTAACTTCAGATTAGTGAAGCTAAATTCAAATATAAAAATATAAATAGAAAATAAATTCAAATATAAAAATAAGATTGCAATTCAGTTGTTGGTTGCATGGTAACTAGCAGATATAAAAAGTAACGTTTGACTTTATCAGGCACGGGAAAAACAAGCCAGTAACAAAGTAATAAAAAGATAACAGGTCATGGTTTTCTTTTATTTTGTCAAAACTTGTATATGTTCTGCTCCCATGCAGAACAAAGCAGTACAGCAAAGTCATGAGAGCAGATAGCATAACTGGGGCAATTTAACAGTGTACTGTGAGAAATCATCGACTGGCATGGTATCTTCAAATCTGATAAAAGTGGGCATATAAGATATATGCGTAATCTATATATAATATATTACTAGGCGCATTATACTATATAATGTAACGTACTGTATATTGAACTTACAATAGAAATTATGAGAGCTTACCCAAACACTTCACATCAGTGGTAGAAAGGCAAGAAAAATATGATGCATTTACCTTTTATGTTTTTAAATAAAAATAAAAAAATGGAAGAAAACATCCATAAGAAAAGAGCCCTCATTCCTTTCATTGCATTTATTGATTTTTTTGGGCTGCACTTGTTGTTGCTCAGATTAACCATTCAAATTGTTTACCTGCTGTATTGATGCCTTTGTTTGCTAGGCTGATTGTTCCCTTGTTTGATACAGACGCCACACCAGTAAGATTTAGTTTTAGATGTCGAAGCTTGAAGTCTTTCAGTGCTACATCATCAGAGTTTGGAAAATGGCGTAATGAAATCAGTTGCTTTTTCTTTAGGTTAGGGTTATTATTGTGTATTTTATTGACCGACAGGTTGCCTTGACGCGGCTACCTCCGATGTGTCTAACCACAAAACGATTTGGTGAAATTCGGCCTCTGATTTGCGCTTGTCTTAAACGTGACGGATCTATGCATGTATCGCATATCAGGAAACAAAGTGCTTCGTACGCTTGGCTTCCTGCAGGTAACTCCGCATCTAATGCACCACGGTGGTAGCTGTTGCTAGAGCATGAATTTATCATGAGGTGATAATCCGTAGCTCAAAGCATCTCCACCTCCACCTTCCTGAGGCCATGGGTCTAGGGTGCCGACTGCATGCTTTTTGATCTATTTTTTCAACCCCATAAAGTGCAGTGACATGGTGGTGTTGTGGGAAGCACCATTGTTGCATTCCAGCAGGATAGGCAGCCGTTTTTAAGAGTAATGTTTTAATGTTTTCGCAATTTTGATTCCATCAAAACAAATAAAATGCAAGATGTATTTAATAGTGGAAGGAGATTAGTTCATATTAGTCTAGATGACACTATAATGGGGTGGTATGTGCTATGTGTATTTTGAGTCTGTTTCTCTATCGAGATGGGCATTGGTTCAAATCCTGTAGCTGACAGAGTAATCATGTCCTTCTTAGGCCCTTGGGTAAGGCTCTTAACCCTGAAAACTGCTTTAATAATTAGCTGACCCTCTGCTCAGAACCCAGGCTTTAGTGTCACCTGTGTGTGTCTGTGTGTCTGTGTGCCTCTGCCTTATATGAGATCATGATGGGATATGTGAACACCCTAGAATTCCTTTGTGCTTGTAGAAATGGCAAATAAAGTATTATTGTTATCAAAGAGTGACCCAGATCCTTTGTAAGTTTCAGCATCCAGTTTGTACAGACGGACCGGCATGAAAAGTAAATTCTATACAAACGGCTGAAACGTCAAAAGATGTTTGGAAATAGAAAAAAGTCTTTGACAAACAAAACACCTGAGAAATGAGATTGGAGATAGTATCGAGCAGGAAAATAGCAGAGGAGCGGTGCTGGGTGGGAGAATGGAGGGTGGGCGGGTGGTGCTCTTCGTTTATATGCATGCTGATGGCTGTTATAAGGAGCCTTCATAAAACACTGGCAGCACTTGTGGGAATTCTGACCTTCAACCTGAGGTGCTCTTCAACAAGCCGAGAATGGAAAAGATCAACTTGGCAGCCTTCTTTTCAATCAAGCAGGTTCACACAACAAGAATTCATGATTACTGCTATTTTCTTCACCCCTTGTTAAATGAACCCCAACTTAGCCTGGTGTAGTGGGTTATGATAAACATGGGTTAATTAAGGAATCCCACGAGTCGTGGCCTATAGTTAAGCGGAAACTAGGCGGTCACTCTCTGCCACCTGAGTTTGCACCCTTTACTTCCCCCTGGGGGAATTTTCCTTTGAAGGAGAGAATGCCTGCGTTAAGTGAGAGATGCTTCTAAAATGTATTAGAAGGCGCACTATTTCAGTGACCTATGAATGTCTTGGGAATAGGCTTGGTTTCCCATTTCAAACAAAATCTGTAAAAATGTAATTACAGCTGTCATTTAAATGCATCTTAATATCTGTGTTTTATGTATCGTTCCTTAATGCACAGATTTTTTTTTCTGACAAACCAGCCTTTTAAGTCTACAATCTTCAGTGTAAATATATGGAATATATTTGTTGTTCACATTTAGAGTTCAGGCAGGACTTACCAAGGTAAACTGCAAATAATTAAAGCTCTTATGAGTAACCTCAGGAAGGGATTGGAACAGAATAGAATGAAGATATTCATGGCCACATTGCCCATAAAAATATACACGAGATCCTTGCCTGTCCTCTCGCTGACTGTGGGAAAGGACTAAGAATGAACTGGAAACAGATTTGGAAACACCCCCTGCCCCCCCACAGGGCCCCATTCTCGTCCCTAAAGCAGAGCTGAACTTCTGAGTAAGTGTATTCTAACCCATAACAGATGTTAGTTCTAGCCCATAACGGTCCTCCATTTTGGACGGAACCCACCCAGTAGTAACTTCACTGCAGTATTGCAAAAGGCCTCATACATCTTAATATGCCGATGGGGATGTTTTTGGAGAATTAGTGTTTGTTAATTAACTAGAATGAAATACATGCTACATATTACTTTAACGTGCTGTATGGGGGAAAAAAATTAAAGCAAAAAATCAGATAAAAATTCTCTCTACATGTACTTAAATATCAAACAGAATATATCAAAGATGCAAAGGAACTCTAAACAGAACGAGGTTTGTGTGAAAAAATTATAGCACTCGTTAGCCTCCTTAGCAAATCTTCAATGGGTAGCTTATACATAAAATTATAATAATTGTCTATACCTTGAAGTAAAAGCAGTGAAAGTTTATGGTAGGATTGGATTTGCAGGTTTATCTGTGTGGAAGGAGCTGGGCTAAGTCCCTGGCCTTACATGCTGTTTCCTCCTTAGTGTGACCAAGTGCTGCACCAGACTACAATGATGAATTTCGCTAATGTGTGTTTCAAAACATTGAATCGCTTCCCATCTTGCACACAGGCTCACATATCAGTTTGTGTTATGGTTGTCTAGTGCTCCATGAACACAGGAAAACTGATAGAACGAGTAACTTTTCCTTTCTAACTTCGCATTTCACTGACATATAATCCAAATGTATTCAGAATGTTTATCCCACTAAAGAGATGAAAATTTTGCTGCATGCATCAGCATTGGAACATTTATACTTTTTTAATTTATACAAATTCAGCTTTGCTTTACGTCAGGGTAAAAGGAAGATAGTTACTACTCAGCATAGACAGAAGTTGAAATATGGGTGCTCGGAAGATTTGGTTATATAATCCGACATGCACACATGCATTCGCAAGCGGACACAAGTACACACATGTGGACACACACAATGTGCCTTAAGTATATACCTGAGGCTATATGCAACGTGTGACTAACTGGCCTGGCATTCTGGCCAAACGACTATAATACAGATGGTTTTATGCAAATCCCTCCGCAATCTGGTTGGTAAAGAAAAGATGATAAAATGGATGTTGGGACTGAAGTCTGTTTTTACAACTCATGGCTATTTCAGTTCACATTTTATGTAACCAACACTTTACATTTCAAGTAAAAACTTGAAATTTACCCACAAAGTACTTTACGCTGCATTTCCCTTGTATCGTTTGAGAAAACACATTTCTAATTTTATTTGCTAATTATTATTTTTATTCATCATGTATGGAGAATATTCTGGGAAGTGTCCAAGGTGTTTTTACGAAACACACACACAAGGCTACAAAACCAGATCAAGCCATTCAGATGCACCCTTCGTATACGACTGAAAAGCTAAAATATAGAGAAAGAAAATGGGTAGAAAATATAATACACGCATATTTTTCCTTTTATATGCCTCATTAACTATCAAAATTAAACATGATATAAAATTAATTGATTACAAAGTAGCTGTCAGACAAATCTGATTTCCTTAAATAATTATTACAAACAAATATAGGTTGGTTTAATTAAATAGAACAGTTCTGTATATTTGTTCAAATTGTCTGCATGTCGCATGTGTTTTTTTTATTTATTTTTTGGTGAAAGAAAAATAATCAAAACGGGCTTTCAATTAAAATTTTAACTTAAATAATGAAATACAACTAGGAGCTTCAAAGTTTTAGCCGTTTCTCCATCTAGGGGGAAAAAAATCACTCAAGGCAAAATGCAAATGAACCTGCAAGCTATTACAATGCTAATGAGATTCCCTTACAGAGCCCTGCTCTCTAGCATGCAAGCAGTATTTCATCCATATTCAGTAAACATTAGCTTGCGAGGAAGAGAGCTGCTCATTTCTCACTGCGCTATTCTACGCACCCCCCCCCCCCATACACACACACACACACACACACCCCACCCCGTTCGTGCATTCCTTTTGAAATTTGTTTCTAAAAATGTTTAGTTATTCAGCTTTCCCTGGGATTCTCTGAAGGGTTTTTTTTTTTATCAATAAGAATACATTTCCCTGCACAAAATCCTTTTTTAACAGATTGTCTTGACTGACAAGCTCTTCTATAAGAATAACCTTAGGTTTCACAACTTTGGGAACTAACATTAAACTGAACTTGCGTGTAGATAGTCTGCTTCTCTTAGTTTAACATACATAATGTTGTGGTGTTGTTTACTATGCAGTGGCCCAATGTATTTCTGCCTGCCTGCGGTGGTTACCATTGAGATGACATCGCTCTCTCTGTGTCACTCCTTATAAGCAAGAAAAATGTGGGTTAAGTGAACTATTAACTAAGATATCAATTAGCAGATGTATTAGCATAGATGTTACATTGTGTCTAGGTCCATGTGGATATGACATTGTAATCTTTACTAATCCCTCTGAGCTGTTAAGGGACATAGCACTTGAACATTTAATACACTGAACAGCAAATTTTAGGAAATATATACCTTTACATGCAAGCAAATGAATGGACATCACATTAATGCAGTTAGACGACAAATTCGTAATGAGAGTCACGTGCAGTATTCACAAAGAAATTATAATTTATAAATACAAAATAATGAAAGCGATCATTCTTAAATTATTTATCATTGCTTAAACAAACTGATAAATTATCCACGAGTATTTTACCATCTTCCCAGCTTTAGGTTATGGAAAATCCATTGTTACATTGTTACGGTTCAAGCTGAACAGTTTCGATATAATTGCATATACATAAAAAAACCATTTACTCTGAAGACTGCTATATAGGTGTTAACTGCATTCTATCTATTTATTGTGTACTGGATAGGTCCCAGTTTTAAGAAAAAAAAAACATACTCCAGACAACAGAGTATTTTTTAGTGACGTTAAAGTGTTTATCACTGACCAAAGCAGCTCACCTGACTGCTCCTGAGACTTAAGATATTTAGGGGTGCTGAGGTCCATTTAATGCCAACAATACCTTGTAAGTGAACGGTGTTTTTGCAGAACTACTTTCCTTTCATGGATCTGTGCCTTGCCCAACCCAATCCCACAGTGTTCCATTTACCTCAGAGGTTAGAAATCAGAGCTGGGAATGACGTCACACCCAAGTTATCTGCGTTCCACTATAACAACGAATTGGGAAGGCATTTAGCAATACCAGTTCTAGCCTTCCTTGTTAGCCATTGTAAGCAATACCAGTTGATAGCAATGTATTATGCGGTATTTTATGCATACAAACATCGTAGCTACATGTCCACAGATAATGGTTGGACAGTATTGTGTGGATGACTGTGTGTGTTAATGAGACACAAATAAAACACAACTGTTAATAAACAATATATAACTACAGCTTTCACTTCTGTTGATGAAGGGGGCAGCCATCTTGAATTCTGAGGTCAAGGCTATAGTGGTTCCTCCGACTTTCCGGGTCAGGACTTCGACTTCAGGGGGCATTCCAGTTGAAATTTCCAACTAGGAACTCGGAAATTCTGACTTCTCAGTTCAAAGGAACGCACCTTGAGTCATATTTATTCTTTAATTGGGGTCCACTGATAGTGTCACGGGCTGTTGATCTTTCCACCGATACGGAATGGAAGTGGGAATGGGGCGGAGGCCGGATGCAGCAGGCAGTTTGGAGACCAAAAGGGTTTGTGGGCTATCGGTGGTTTCATAATAAAACCAATTTGGCTAGATTGGCTGCATAGGAACTGCCTAAATACTTCTCCCTAAGCCTTTGTTGTCATTTTCTGTTGACGTTTTTATTGAGTTACAGCATTATATTTGTGGCATGGGGACACACATATTGCCAAGGCAGATTGTCACATAAAAGGCAAACTGTAAAGGGCCTAGGTGCTAACAAGGTTTTACTTCAAAGTCTGGATGACATGAACAGAAAGCGGCAGACTATGACTTCAGCAAGCAGACCACACTGACATAAAGAGGGCTGAAACTGCTGCCAGGAAATGGATCACCACCAGAAGTTCAGAGACACGAGGTGAAATGACAGGAAAGATAACGATGAGAAAAATCCATATTCAGTTCTCAGTCAGCCTTGATTGTTCAGCTTCTGCCCATACTGCTTTGAAAATGCCAGTCATACCATTTTGATACTTTTAGTCTTAATACTCATTTTTGATAAAGGACATCAGTAAAGATATGCTCAACACAGACTCAGTGTCAAGCGGGGAACATGGGGATGAATGGCCTCCAAGGGTGACTTCAAGTGGTGAATTGTTATTAGACATCTGTGCAAGCCATAGACTATCCATAATGAACCATGTTTGAACACAAGAATCCAAAAGTTTTCCTGGTATCAAAAGCAAGTGATCAGCTTTGTAGTTCTTGCAACTGACTTGAAGTTGCATTTTGGACCCTCGAATGAAAAAAGGAGAAAGTCATCTTTAGCAGGTACTAGGCTCTGGTGAGGGGTACTCACTGTCTCCAGTGCTGTTTGTGATCTTCCTGAACAGGATCTAAAGGTTCGGACATGGCTGGACAAGCAAGAAGTCACATCCCTGTTATTTGCAGTTGATGTTGGCTTCATGTGATCAGAACCTCCAGCAAGTACTTGAGTGACCTGATGGTAAATGTGATGCGGCAATGATGAAAATCAGTAGCTCAGAATCTGAGGCCATGGTACTGGGACTTGCTTCTTTTGGGGGAGGCCGTTAGTGAAGGAGTTGAAGTACCTCAAGATGTTGTGATGGTAAAGGGGAATGGGAGATTGACAGGAGGATCGTTTCAGTGACTGCAGTTTTGTGGGCACTCAAGAGGACCGCAGAAGTGAAACAGGAGTTAAGTTGTCAGACAAGGCTCACAGTTTACTTGTCAATCTATGTTCCTCTCCTCACCTATGGCCACGAGCTGTGGGCAATGTCTGAAAGGTCACAAGTAGAAGAAGCTGAAATGAGGTTTCACCACATGCTTGACACACTCTCCATGACAGTCCATAGTCCGGAGCTCTGGAGGGACCCAGAAATAGAACCACTGTTCCTTCAGATCAAGAAGTATCAACAGAGGTGTTTCCGGCATGTTATAAGAATGCCACTTGGACATATACAGAGGGAGCTATACCGGACATGTCCTATTGGGCAGAGGTGCCGGGGAAGACCCCGGATATTCTGGAAGGATTATATTCTCAGCATGCTTGGGAACATCCAGAGATTGGGCAGAAGAAGCTACATTCTATGGCTAAGGAGAAAGACATCTGGCCTGACTTTCTTGGCATGCTGCCCCCATAACCCTCACTAGGAAAAGCAGTGGAAAGATGAGAAGAGATGATGACAATTGTACTTCAAATGCTGATTGTACATAAATGGTGTATTTATAACCCCTGTTGCAAGCGCTATAATAGTGATTTGGGGATTCTCATTTGTTAATATTTCTGCAGTACATATGAAATGCTTCTGTAATACAAATATATATATAAATCTGACAAACACCATCTCAGAACAGGGGAATAAAACCTAATGTAAACAGTAATAGACTTGCTCTTAAGAATTGGCTCTCAATAGGTTGAAGCCAAAGACTTCTTGCCCTAGCTTACAGGAAAAATCAATCCCTGGGAAAAAAATAAAATTTCTGAAAACAAAACATGAAATCCAACCTCCTGTCCTGAGCTGGAGATCTTACTCTGGGCCACTGTGTTTTTTTTCCTTTCTTTTTATAACAATAATTTTGATTATTTTGGTTTATGGTTTTAGTTGGGGTGGTACGGTGGTGCAGTGGTTAGCACTGTTGCCTCACACCTCTGGAATCAGGGTTCATATCTCCGCCCGGGTTCCATGTGTGTGGCGTTTGCATGTTCTCCCTGTGTCATCGTGGGGTTTCCTCTGGGTACTCTGCTTTCCCCCCACAGTCCAAGAACATGCTGAGGTGGATTAGAGTTGCCCAATTGCCTGTGAATGGTGTGTGCATGTGCCCTGTGATGGGTTGGTGCCCCATCCTGGGTTGTTCCCTGCCTTGCGCCCATAGGCTCTGGACCCCCCGCGATCCATATGGAATAAGCGGTTATAGAAAATAGATGGTTTTAGCCAACATCATGCATTATATGAGCTGCGGATGCAAAATATTTCACATTCTTAGGTGAAAACTCATTTTATTTATTGAAATATAAGATCATATTCCTACACTACACCTGGATACATCCCCATGTGAATCAGAAAATGATAGTAATTGTGTATAAACATGCAGATAGATAAACTCACTAGACAAGTGTTTACGCAACGTTCCAATGACTTTGTGTGCATGTACATCGCCAATCAAAAGTTTTTGAGCACTTGGAGTTTATGTCTTATTACATTTAAAACACTGTCAACATCACACATATACCAAAAAGGTACAGAATGGCAATTAGGAAAAATGACACATAGCACCTAAGCAGTAAAAAGAGGCAACATCTTAAATTCATCAAATTAGCCACCTTTTACACTAACAGCAGCTGAGCAAATTCTACTAATTAAAGACTTCAAATATTTTTCACTGCCATATTGCTTGAGAAATGCCCACAAGCGCTCGGCATGGCTTGGCAATGGAGCCTTGACCTTTCTATCAATTCCATCCCAAATAAACTCAATAGATTTAAGGTCATCGGATTCTTTCATTTTCCTTTCTGAAATAGTTCAGACAGGGTGCTTGCGGTGAGCTCTTTGCTTGAAGTTTAAGCAAAACTGCTGAAATATAAGGTGTTGAACAAACTCTTGAATGACAGTGTATGCGGTACTTACTGTTGGCATTTCTTGCATTTTGTTCAGCATGTGTCACACTTCTTGGGGATGATGAGTCCAGCCTTTTCATTTATGTGACGGTCTCCTGTGATTTTGACAGAAAGTTTATGTGGATTCGAGTTTATCCACTGTCATGATTATCTGTGGTAGCAAATGATGTTAGGCTTTAACATTGATGGGGCTATGATGACAGTTCTAACCTGAACTGTAGATAACTGGAAAAATACTGGGTAAGGCAGCAGCTCAGTGGGTGACATCATATCCTCATACCTCCGTCACTGCATTTCTTTTATCCAGTGTGCATGGAGATCACGCTCCATTCCTGTGCTCGTGAAAGATTTTTTCCCCCTTTCCTCCTCGTTGGCGACTTTCAACCACTGCTACTCTGTGAACATATCTGTCTACCACGCAATGAACCGACGCTCTGTCCGGGACTTAACCCTTTGCCGGCTGCGATCGTCTGTGGATCACTGAGACGCTTAACATGTGCTTGAAAACTGATGGAATGGATTCTGATTCCCAGTATTGGTACTGCCATACTCAGCCAATATCCTAATCAGATAAACCTACTGATACCTAATAAACAGCTGGTCACACAATAATAGCAAAGCAACCTTTAAAAATAATAATTATAAAAACTTTTGCTAACTGTGCATAATGACATATTTGCTGCTGAATATGTTTGAAAGTCCCCAAATCATTACATATTTCAAATTCATCTCATTGTTTACACATGTTGTTTTCCAAATAAAGCACAGACCAGGAAAATAAAAAAATAGTGTTGCATAAATACTGCCAGTGTTTTCCTTATAGGTCCACATACCTCCGTAGCAATGAATCTGTTCTTTTTTTGCTTCTCCATTGCTATCACTACTATCATGTTTTTTGGAGAAAATGTATAGATCAAAACATTATGTAACACAGATACAACCATATGGACCAGAATCCTGTCTACTCACCCTGGAATTTAAAGCGATGTGCTTATTATGCTCAAGGTATTGCAACATTTCCTCCTCAAGTGAAAATGCTTGAAAATGATATGCATCATTATGCAATATGTGTGTCTTTAAACATCTGTGGTTTCTGTACTACAGACCTGTCGTTCATTCAATGATTGGTCTTGGTTACATTATTGCACACAGATTTCAGGATGCCATGCAGGATGGGTACATGCTGTGTTCAGTAAGCTTTACTGCATCCCATTCTGCATAATGCAATGGACCACACACAAAATTGCGATGTGTGACTTGTCTTCAAATATGTCTGATATAAAGTTTCATTAGGACACTAGCATATTCCCCCAATACTTCATTTCAGGTTCATAATTCCCATCATAAATCATGAATCGCTCATGTCGTACCTACTGAAAACCCCAGGCAATTAACTGCTGTGCATAAAGGTGTCTGCAGGGTGAGCCACGTAAATATAAAGAGGTCACAGTTATGTACTGTTATGTCCAGTAATCAAGGAGAACCTATAAACATCGTACTTCTTTTCTGAGTTAGATTCAGCTTGCAAAATTTGTTTGGATTAGGTAAGACAAACTCGCATTTATTGTCACTTATCTGTATGATTGTATATTCAAAATATTCTCCCACTTCGTGACTATGCTGAGGACTGCTGTTGCACTATAACTTATAACTATAAGGCAGTTGATCAAGAAAGTTCAAATGGACCTTCATCATGCCGCACAGTGAGCTAGTGATAGAAGCTTCTATTGGATATAACAGGCACCCAGTAAACCATAAACACAGCTAACAATACCGTCTAAGTCCTGAATTGGAACATTAAAACTAAACCTTAGATTCGGGCGTATTTCTTTCTTACCTAATTCATAAAGCGGAAAGGAAACGTCCTTTCCTAAAAATTATATTCTAAAGCCACACACTGCGTCCTGTAGCGATCCGGTCCTCCAACACCCCCCACCCCCCCTGATCTCCTCCCTCCCCTGCCTCAGTGCAGAAGGGGGTTTTTCGGCATTTACAACGTGTGGCTGCGAATGTGGCTGCATTCGTAGCGGTGAGCTTACAGTGCACGGAGCGGTGCGGTCCATGTGCTCTGCATGGATGGTGAAATCGCGCTGTGCAACTTAAACCACGGTAGCAGACAAGATGTCCAACGCACCTCACGATCCGTTCTATTCCTCTCCATTTGGACCTTTCTACAGGAGACACTCTCCCTACATGGTACAGCCAGAATATCGCATCTACGAAATGAACAAACGGCTCCAGTCGCGCTCAGAGGTGAGTCCGGATCCCGAGCTTCCAAAATGAGTTCATCGGGCAGCACTTTCACACACTGCTTCTTTACATGCCACATATTTGTCGTGGATCAATCGGAGAATTCAGTTGCACATATCTTGTTCTGCCGTAATCTTGCTGCCGAGAGATACTGCCACGTTTTCTTTAGTATCCCTTATTTATCATCGGGAAACAAAGTATCCAGAGTTAAATCAGAAGGCTTATTTGTGTACGAGTAATAAAGTGTTTGCAATGAATGAGCCGCTCAAAGTTTTGTGTCCGTCAACTGATGCTCTGTGGAATATGACAGGTCGTGAAGCTGATAACTCACCAAAGCCAAAAGTGAGATTTAATTGGTTCATTAAACTTTTGCAAGACAATCCCTTGCATGACTTATGGCTTAGATACATCTTTTTTCTTTCGTCGTTTACCTTGTTTGCATGTAATCAAGCTATGAAGGTAACTGTTCGATGTAGACTGACAGGGACGACGGACTGTTGGAATTTTGGTTTTTATAGTTAAGAATGAAACTTGGTAAAAGGAAATACAAAATATTAAAATAAATTATGTTGCAAGAATAAATATATTACTAATGAGGAGATGACGCTTCTTAAAAGAACACTTGGAATGGAAATCTGTGTATACATTCGGTCGCATTTTATTACCAATTTGTCCATAGCTTACACAACATAGAAAGTTATATGAAGGAATATATAGAAAAGGATCGAGTTTTATGTTTTTTCCACATTTACGTATATTGCAAGGCATGTAAGTTGTAGATCATTTAGCTAGATTTTTGCACTTTCAGTAAATTAGAAGTCATATACAGTGATTGATCTGCCTGCCATTGTTCAATGAATTAAAAAATCGTAACAAATAAATAATAATTTAAAAAATAATAACAACTCAAATATTGCCTGCTCTACCCAGAAGTCTTTTATCCAGTCACCCATTTAGATATTCCATGTTTTAGATTTGCTGCATGACTGCTTGTATGGTCAGATAGTACTGTGCTGTTGCAGCTGTAGAAGTGTGAATATCCAGGCAGCCAGAATGAAAAATGTCGTCCAGTTTCTGCGATTATATTACTAACATCAAATATAATAAGCTCAGTAGTTCTTTAAAAAGACGCCAATATTTTAGAATGCTGATTCTGTATAAAGCATGTCATCAACCGTATCATACTGCAATTAATAATTAATTAGCTTTAAAAATAGCCATACATTCATGTTGAATGACAGCTTATTTTGGAGCTTTTATGTTTGAAAATACCTGAAATCATAAATGGTCAACAATAATTGATCCATCCTGTAGCATGTAAAAATCAGACCAGAAAAAGTGAATGGAACAGACTAGAAGACCATGCATAACAAATAGGGATGTTGTTGATGGGTTGTGTGTTGGTAGTTAGGATGGATACACAGAAGCATGTAAAACAGGTTATCTATGAGTTATTCGTTCCCTCAACAACATTGCCTACCTGTGAGGTTGATGCTTAAGGACTTTGAAGTCCACAGCAAACAAATGCAAACTCAAGTCTTTAACTGTCAAAAGGGAAATATTCTGATAATCATTTAATCTTTTTTTGTCCAACTTGTGGGACATTATTTTGGTTTCTTTAGATTAATTTTAGCTGGATTAAATGGTAACATTGTTTCCTCCCACGTAAGGGACTGGAGGTTTAAATGGCATTTCAACTCTGTGTATGTGGAGCTGGGATTTAAACATGTTGCATGGCTTTCTCTAGCTACTTTGGCCTCTTGTAGTCTGAAGACCTGTAGTTAGGCGTCTTTAGAACTGGCGCCTGTAAATTGCCCATGGTGTGTTTGTGCATGTGTATATGCTCTGAGATGGACTGGTATCCTGTCCAGGGTGTCACTGCCTTCTGCCTGCTTTGGGTGGATTCCACACCCACCCCATGGCCTTGTACTGGATAGGATGTTGGAAGATGGATAGATTGACTGCTTTGTGGTTTATGTTCAGAAATGGTGCACATGTGCCACTTCAGAACCCATACGCGGGTAATTGCCTTCATAAACTTGAAAGCCAATTTAGCAGGAGACAGACAGAATAGTAAAGTTTAGCGTCCTTTACTTAACAGAAAGCCATAGGTCAGATATTTGGTAGCTGGAGCAACAAGGGGAACACCTGAGTTCAAAGCTGAAGAGTAATCCCACAGCCATACACCGCATTCATACACCAGCGGGGTTTTGAATAAAAGGACTGTGTTATTTGCAGAGTGGCAAATATCATGCAAAATGTCTTTGGGTTAAACTAGTATTTGTACATAATCCTGAGGGTATTGTTTGGAAATACACTCACCCTGCCTTCATCAACGGTTCATCAAAGTATTGTGACTTAGCATTTTCGGCACATTTCAGTTCGTACTTCAATAATGCACAATTAGAAATAAAAAACTAAAGTTGGGTTAAAAACAAATACTGTCATTTGAGTAAGACGTAAATATTCACTTTATTAAAATAAAAAAAAACTTGTAAATTTTACAAATGTTATACTACTGATATATGCAAGAGAGTGATGTGTACTTTTGCTGATAAGGAAGAATGAAGAAAGTGTCAAGAAACTCTTAAATATTATTTGCACGTGACAATTCATGATGTCCAGCAAAACATTCCTTGATTGCTAAATATCTTTCTCTTTAAATATCTTTTAAATAGGTTCCTCTACAGCAAAAAACAAACATTTATCATATATAAATATTGCCTGGGATCCTATCCTCGATGGACCAGGCCTCGGACACTGCTCAAGATAAGCAATTGGAAGATGGATAGATGTTTGTTCAGTCTTTCAACATATCTAACTTCTTAAGTTCAGTAAAGAGATTTTTCATGCATATTAATTTTAGCTTGCAAACATTTGGCAGTGAGTCACCCTGTCAGGTAATGTGTGCTGTCAGGGGAGTTCGCCTATGAATGTTCAGTGTTTCAACCATACTCTTAAAACTCAGATTTTTTGGTTCTTGTTCCTTTGCTTTGAACGTGTATATTGGACGTATGACTTGATCATCCATCCAAACATCAAAGAAGTCCTCTACAAGCCAGACTTCTCTTCTTGTAGATTGATTACAAAACATCATAAGAGGTGATGGTTAAAGGCTGATCTACACTTCTGTGTAGAATCTAGGCCATTGGTAGCTACCTACACCGTAGCCTGACGGCTGTAGTTACACCTCTGAGAAGGTGTGTGTCAGGCTATAGTGTAGGCAATGGCTTAGGGTATGTGGCTGTGTGGCTATGCCATACCTACGCCGTATCAACAGTGTAGAGTCTATGCAGAAGTAGAAATTAGCCTCAAGGAAATAACATTAGTGTTGATGAGGTTGTTGGGGCATTTGGTGCAATGGGTAGCACTGTTGCCTCACACCTTTATGACCAGGGTTCAAGTCTTTGTCGTGGCTCCATATGTATGGCGTTTGTGTGTTCTGCCTGTGGCATCATGGGGGTTTCTCTAGATTCTCTGGGTCTCCTTCTGGGAAACCCCACCCCCAGTCCAAAAACATGTTATGGTGAATTAGAGTTACTGAAGGGGGTGTGTGTGCCCTCTGATGGGCTTGGCGCTCTGTCTTGGGTTATTCCCTGCCTTGTGCCCATAGCTTCTGGGATAGGTTCCAGACCCTGCACAGGACAAGTGGGTAATGAAAATGGATGGATATTGTTGACCTTTTAATGTATAAGTCAGTATATCAGTCATATTATATTGGAGGTGTGTGGACAATTTTAAAGCTTTTGAAGCAGAAATACCTTAAACACCCTCACGTCATGTAGGCATGCCTGAATTATTAATTAATGTTTAATTAAGAATGTATACAATAAGTGTAATCTGTTGAGATTTTATCAGGTTACATGAAATGATATAGAATGTGCAAGAATAAATGAGCTTCCATCTTTTTAAAATTGGGAATTTAGGGCTCCCCCTGCAGGAGAGAAATTCCTTTGATGTATGGTCTGACAGAGAGGATTTTACCTCAGTAACCCAAAGGAAACGTTCTGATACTCAAAGCCTCTTATTTTTGGCCCAACAAGTGCTCTGTGCTCTCTTGGCTTTCACAGTGTGGTAGGTACTTATGCAATTTTGTACTGGGCTGTTTATCATTGTCTTTGCCTCTCACCCCACGTCCCCCACATCCCTTAACCTAGGCTACATCTTCACGTGACATGTGAATGACAACAGTAATTGAACGAGGAATCATCTATGGCAACAGACGGAATGATGTTATCATGTTGTTAAAATTGTGCAGCAGACACAGAACTCAATTTTTAAGAAGACAATAATGCTAGGAGATACATTTAACTTAATTTAATGCAATTTCAGATTGAGGTTAAAAGATATGTACCAGAACTATGCATTTATGTAAACTAGTAATGCAAATGAGGCCATACTGTAACCCCCACTGTGTTATTTTTTTCTCTTTGGGTCTATATGATATTTAAACAGCTTGTAATTTCTGGCACAATTTACTGCACACTGGATTCCAGAAGAAAATGTAAACTGTACCTTCACGCCAAGGGTGTGCTATCCCCCTAAAAATATCTGCGAATATTTGACCAGCGGGATGCATAATAATCTGGTCTTGCTGATTTTTGTCATTTTAGTCTCAAAGGTGTTAAATGTAACCCTAATTATGTTATACCCTGGTATTAGTCTGCCTGAGTTGTTAATAAGGTGTTACTGCCCTACATTTTTTTGGAGTTCAAGGGGGAAAAAAAGGCAGCTTTCCATCAGAGTCATTTCCCCTACGGCCGTCAAACTGCTGCCTAAATACCTTACAATTTTGTGGGATAAAGTTACGGAAACTGTGCCTACTGTCAAGCCGTATGAATGGCACTACAGACCCCTGAAGTGAGTTTGGAGATTACACGCTGACTGATGTGTCAAGAGGGAATCCCTACCGTAATGCCAGAGTAATGGCATTACATTCATTGTATAAGGCCCAGGTCGTATTTTTTACTCTTCGCTTATGTATTCAACGTCATTTCTTCATTGTTACATGAAATTAAACGGCCAAGATATGACGGTATCTTTATAGAACCAGCATCCTGAATTTCAGGTATGTTGCATTTTCTTGACCACTCTTGTACATTTTAAGCCCCGTGGAACTGGGAAGATTGTTGGGATTTTGAACAAAAGGGCTGCTCATATGAAATCCTGTTGTTTGTGCTGCGATCCGACATGGATGTGGTGAGATCGCTGCAAGTTAGCAGAGCTATTTTTGTGACACTGGTACTGCCGCTTCCCTTTGTTTTCTTGTATAGGGGCTTGTTTTTGCGCGGGTTGTGCTGATAGAGCATCCGTAATGACGCACTTACAACAAATCGATAAATATTGTATCAGCTCCTGGCCGGAAAGAGGATGTTGCAGGAATGGGTATGATTTGACATGATATGCTTGGAAAACGCATGCAGAACAATAAGGTAGAGGACCGGCCTGCAGGAAATGTGGACAATGCTCCCACCTTTTTCCTGTGACTTTCCCCGAGTTCCTTCCAGGCCGCAGTGTCGCACTGATAACAGATAACGGAGAAGGCTGGGTCCCATCCACTTCTGTCTTTTGTCAGCATGTGAATAAGAAATAATTCATTGTATGTAAATGCACGCAAAATGAAGCAGGAGAACACGTTACAAAAATATTCCAATTGTCATTATTTTTTTGACAGACGTTGACGCGCAATTAGTAACTAAAGGAGGAAGGAAATAACGTTTTGTTTCGGCCCTGTTTTGACCTTGCGTGCAAAAGCCAAAAAGCGTTGAATGGAACGTGAGATTAGACCTTCTATTTTATCTTTAGTAGCTATCCGGTCTTTCAGTGGCAATGACTATAAACAAGACTACTTTTATTCAACGTTGATAAGACAAATTTTTAAATATACTTTTATCTGGTAACTCTTAGTGGGTTCAGTTTTAACACTATGTTCTACTTTACTAAATGTCACATATCCATCGTTTAATTCTCTTTGGCTTTAAAACAAGGAACTATTAGATTCCGTGCATTGATTCTCTGTGTTACCTGTTTAGGTCCCTGTTAAGGTTTTTGGACAGGTATAACTAAAGCACTTAAGTTTTAGTATTTCAAATTCCAGACAAAGCTGTACATAAGACGTGGCTCTTAATGAATTTGCCAATGTATCAGCTGTTCACAGTAAGCTCCAGATGATAATGTTTATGTTTGGGATGATAAGCCCTATACTAGATCGTTCACAATGGTTCTCTTATGTGAGCCCAGATATTTTTATGAATTTGCACGTGAACTTTTCACAGTCTACATGTGTCTCATTGCGAGGCCTTCCTTCAGGGACAATTAAAGTGTAATCAGCATTCCTCTGATCACTTGGCTTATGGTGGGGGTTAATCTTCATCATTATATGTTTTGTACAATTGTTTATCTATAATGGGGTTATATTACTGATGAAGAACACTGCCGTTTGCCTTGAAGTGTAAGGATGAAAATACCGGGAAATCCCTGACCTCAAAGTTGTATAGGTCAATGAAACTATCCATGTACCCACTTTGCAAAATTGCTACAAATGATGTAAGTGAATGGACGTGTTGGTCAGATCACGAAGCTGGGAATCGTAAAGCACTGTGGAGCCTGAGGCCTATGTGCCTGAAGGATACAAGGGCATAGGCTCCCAGGGTCAAGCCCCTGGTGTCTGCTTCTTGTGTTTGCATAATTCAGCCGCAGCCCTTTTAATATGAAGGTACATGGAGACAAGAAACAGCCTGAACAGTAACGTGTAATATGCATGCGCCTCCTTACCGACTTTAAGCTTTAAAACCACAGCATCCACAAATTCTGTTACGAACCTTTTTGTCACCTTGTTACAAACTAACAATAAAAATACTTTTAACAAAAGCTTGCTCAAAAAAATAAACTTCCACAATTTAGACTGTTTTCCTGAATGGTCTAAGAAGAAAACAATAGCAAACTCATATATGGTCATTTTGTAACATTATAATAATATCACTAATACATTTACTGTATATATTTACATAATATATATAGCAAGAGAACAGAGGGGGAAGACAGCAACTGAGTTATGTCACAGCTGTGAATACTTCTCAGAGAGCTGAGATTCTCAGGTAGGAGAGAGAATGGGCAGTCTATCACATTTACATTTGCAAACATTGATGCTGAAGTGAAATCACATTTCCATGTGAACACAGGCATTCCCTCTAAGACACATGGCTTCTCAGATGCTGTCTATGATGAGCATTTCATTGTTTACCTAATGATTTTTTTTCTCCTTTGCCACTTCATCAAAAAGACAGTTCTAGATATCATACATCTTGTGTCGATCTTCCTCATTTGGTTACCTCACAATGCAGTTTAGTGGGGCACCCCAAATTTTTCATTACGTATTTCTTGTTAAGTTGTTTGTAAGTACACATATTGGCTAGTTTCTCTTGGCGAAGATGTTTGTCAAAAAAAAAACTGTGTCCTGTCCTTAGAAAAAGTATTCTGAGACTGAGTAATGGATAAAAACCACAGACATAAAATCGGCTGTAATTGCATTCCTCTCTGACCGTTCGCTCAGGGTGCTCTGTCAATGTGTACGGCACTGTAACGGACCAGCTGATTCAGCAGTACAGGCAGTCCGAAGTATGCTTCCTGGCTGTACCGTTGAAGCGTCATAGCGGAAGAGAGACAAAGACGGAGGAATATAAGGAGGAGGGCTGTCGTGGAATGACACTCGAGGCCCTGAAAGGATGTGTCCCCTTCGGCTTGCCCGCTGAGGCTGGCTGTCATGTTCCCCTTTTTCTCAGAATGTTTAAATCGTGGCTCTTTGAATGACAGGAACTTGGGGATGTGGCAAAGAGATGCCTCTGGATGTACCGAAGAATACTGGCAATCCTATGAATTTATGTGGACTCCCAGAAAACTGAGTTACATGGGTATTAGGCCCAGTAGACTTCACACATAAATACAATGCATCTGCATAAAATGCTAATTACATCAATAAAACAATCAGTAACTTTATGTTGAATAAGAATTGCTTGTACCCCCCAGCATTCCGTAATAGCAATACAAACATACCTTTAGTCTCGTAGCAGAGATGTTTAATTTTTATTCAGGTCCCCATATTTCTGTCAGGTTCCAGCAAAGGCTCAATACATCAGTATATAACCATCATTTTTAAATGTTAACTTTTTTTTTGCTCATTAGTATTGTGAAGGTGAAAATAACATTAACAACTGTAATAAATGAGCTGAAAACTGCGAAACAGGAAGACTTTGGGAAGCCTATTATTGGTAATACTATATTATTATTGGCAGCATAATGAGGCTTCATCCTATTCTGGGTGTATACCGGCCTTGTGCCCTGTGCTGCCTGGGATAGGCTCCAGGCCATCTCATGACCCTGACCAGGATAAATGGTTAGAAGATGGATGAATGCATAATTAAATTTGATTTGCATGTTAAGGCAACATTTGCACAGGCACTGGGCTGTAAAAGCTCAGTTATTAGCAGAGTTTTTTTTCTAGGATTGAGTTTTGGCACAGTGAGAGATGCAATGATGATTTTTGGATGAAGGCATCCCATTTTTTATGATGCTGGAGTGTGCACCAAACTTCCCCAATCACTGTCATGCACAGTCACGGCTGTAATGGAGCTTTGTAGGAAATAGACTCCTTTTTAGGAAATTGGCCGTGGTAATGGAAATGTGTTTGTATTAGTTAGCCTGTTCATTTTTTAGTCCCTCTGTATTTAGTTTTGTCAGTTTCATTTAATCTCCATTAGTGGAGTTTGTTAAGCTCTCCCCAGTGTTAATGTGTTATTTATGACTCGACTCGGTACCGCTCATTAAGCTGGAAGTGTCCGCTCCCATTCCGGTCCGAAGCCTCAGAATGTCCTGATGCAACTGTAAGAATTTGTCCGACATTAGTGAGCAAGGATGGCTTAAAAAGAAGCACTGGGGCAAGAAGGGGTCGTTTCTGCCAGTTGTCGCTTTTTTGTTTTGCAGAGCTTAATATTTGCCCCGCTAAAGGCTGCCTTAGTTCATTTTATTTTGGGAATTTGAAACAGCAGCCGAAGTAGCCAATGGTATTTCCCCACAGTTCTTTGGGACAGCCACAATTAGATTGTTGTGATGTATAATTTGAGATCATTATTATGGTGCAATGAATTTATTATCCAAGCTAATTATTTTCACTGTTTGTCCATGAAATTATCATGGTGATTATACACAGTACGTACTTGGAAGTTTACCTTAATGTGCTGGTGTAATTTTTGCACACTAAGTATATTTGTGATACAAACAGATTGAGATTGGTTTTGTTTCCTGGAAAAAAACATTACTGTATGTGTGCTACAATTTAAAGCCTTTATGTTCTCCTTTGTATCCCTGGCCATGTGCAGTCACAGAGAAAGAATGCTCCCGTTAAAAATAATAATTTCAGTGGAGGTCTGTATTATTCAAAGTGACAAAGTTTTGTTCAGTATAGTCACTGCCTGGTTTCTGAAAGGTGAAAGAGTGGCTGGAAGCCCGTTGACACAAAGTTAGCATGAGTCATGTGGATTGCTAGAAGTCCGGGAAATGTATGAAAGTTATGCGCAATACAGTCCACTTGTTCATTGCACCATTTTACAGTTGAAGATCTGAGATAATCTGCTGGCAAAATATTCATTTTCAGTAGGATTGCTTTGGGTTTCTTGATAAAATGGGTTCCAGAAAGACAGGATGTAACACAGTTTTGTCCACTATATTTTTTTTCAGTAACAGAATTTTTGTACTGAAAGTGGCTGTTTCTAAGGAGAGCTGGCTGAAATATTTCGGCTGAAGACTGCACACGCACTTGTATTGACTGTTGACATCACAAAAAATATATCCTTTTTCAAATACAGCAAAATGCATTCTGAGACTTAATTAAAAAAATACTGTACTTTTGGTGTGATCACAACAATTTCTGAATAATTAAGTTCTTCAGAGTATGTGCCTTCAATCTGAAATATACCAAAATTGAAGATGGTCAATTTTCCATAAATTAAGGTTTTACTGACTAACGTGATAATCAATTTTGTAATAATACAAAAGCAATTCAATCTTTTTTTGGTTAAATATACTTTTCTGCTGTGATGATTTTGAAGATACTAGCAATGCCATCAGAATATAAATGCACTTTGAAATGTCACATATGACACTGATTCAAAATGATGAAGAAAAAAAAACTCACACTGTGTACTTAAAGTCCGGGTCCACTGAGAAATAGCCAAGCAAACTACTTTTACAGTAAGCAAGCTGACTTCCTTAGCAGTGGCCCCAGTGATAGGGTGTATTGTCAGGAAAGAGTTATTGTTATTTTCAACAGAATCTCTCAAATCTGGTGGATTTCACGTAAATCCTTTGAGCTGTTCTGCTATGATCCTTATGCGAGTAAGCACTGATGTCTCAATAAATCCCTTTATGTAAAAATCAATATCTGTTTATCAGCTGAGCCACTGTCTGTCGGCATGTTAGTTCACCTGAAGTCTTGGTGGCGTCCAAGAGCGCTGCTGCTAAGTTGAATTCGTGCGCGAGGATTTGGCTCACATACCTTTCGCATGGAGTAGTGTTGAGGCTGCCAACAAAACTGTATGTTTTACCACTAAATATATAATGGTGGGCAAGGGCATGGGTTTTGGGGGTTGAGGGCCAATGTTTTATTTGGCTACTTTAAACGCAAGCCAGATTTGCTCCTGAGATCAAAGAGATGAAACATCTTGTAAGGGGTAGGTAGTCAAGGAGCTACTCAGAGTTTTATGTCCTACAAAGTCAACTGAGATATTTAGGCCTTTCTTGAATGAAACATGTATGTGTATGTGAAACTACTACTAAAATGAATGCATATGTGTCATCCTGGCATGAGGGTTTTGGTTAGTTTCCGCCGTGAGGCCCTGTCACGTCACGTTATCCACATGACTCCAGCTATAGTTGAGGGGGTCTCTAAATCGCAGGCCGAGCAATGCCATCAGCGGATCGTGTTAGTCACATATATGCTTCAGTTTTTGGGCACTGGCACCGGTACAGATAACTAACAGGGAATGGCACGCTGTCGAAGGAGCTTAAGGGCTCTCGAGAAAGACTTGTGGCGAGCAGCACGGGCAAGCTGTAAAGGCAGAGCTGAGGAAGCGAGGAACAACTGTCAGCATCCAGGACCACCATGAGCAGCTAAGCAATTCGCACGCTGACCTGAAGAGTGAAACTTCAACTCTGCAGTAAAAAATGCAGCTCTGCAATAAAAACCTAAGCACTTCGATGTGTTCAAATGTAAAATTTGTACTTGTGGGAACAATGCATGCGTATATAGAGTTGGCTCCACCGGAAAGATTTCCATTCTGAAGAGTCTATGGCTGTTTGAGGCAGTGCGGACAGATTTGACTGAGGGTAAAATGTGCATAGCTTTCAATTTAGACATTTGGATTAAGTTATTTTGTACCTTTTTTTCCTCATGACCTATATCTCAAGTATATAGAGGAGTATCCAGAAATTATGCAGAACAATTTATTATAGCAATACTTTATTGCATGTATTCAAGCCCCTACAGAAGTAAAATTTATTATTGCATTCAGTCTGATTTATTATAAACCTTTGGCTAATTAATTGAACAGATCTGCTTACCATTGAATTGTTGTCCTTCACGGTTGGCAGTAAAGGTGATTGAACTGTTGTGGGACACCCCATTGCTGGTCCCCAAAGACTGCTTCGCTCTGCCTGTGATGACCCAGAGAGGTCATACAGTCTGCTGGGAGTTCTTACACTTACCCATGAGCCTCCAGTGCACGGCTAGCCACATTTAGCAATAAAAGAAAAAGAGTGTGTTGCTTTCTTTGTTAGTCGTTGGAGGCTGTTATACTGTGTTATAATGCCAGTCTTCTTGAAGTCTTTTGCATTTGAGGCATATTACTGCATAATGCCATAATAGGCAGCCAAAACTTATTTGGACTAATTATCCACTGTCATTATATATTTCATTTATATATGCATTTTAATCTGTATTTCGGATCTGTGTTTTGTGTTAAGCTGTGTTTAGCAGAAGGACAGATAGAAAAAGATTTTCATTACATACTGGAACTGACTGCTTACTGCGCACATGACAAGTAAACCCTTGGATCTTGAATATAGATTCAAGATTTAAGAGATTTTTATTATCAGCCCATCAATATACTTATACACATTCGGAATAAAGTATCATCTCCCTAAGCCCCATGATGTTATATTTACTAAACAATATACTACTATATACAAACAAGTATACATGGACTAGACAACATATACCAATCAGCTATAACATGAAAACCACTGACCGGTGAAGTGAATAACATTGATTATTTTGTTACAATCGCACCTGTCAAGGGTGTCATTATATATTAAGCAAGTGAACAGTCAGTTCTTGAAGTTGATGTGTTGGAAGCAGGAAAAATGGACAAGTGTAAGGATATGAGCGACTTCGATAATGGCCAAATTATAATGGCTAAACAACTGGGTCAGAGCAGCTCCAAAACAGCTGGTCTTGTGGAATGTTTCCGGTATGCAGCAATCAGTATCTACCAAAAGTGGTCCAAAGAAATCCAACTGGTGAACCGACGATGGGCACCCAAGGCTCATTCATTGATGTGCGAGAGGAGTAAGTACTAGCCCATCTGGTTCAGTTCCACGGGAGAATTGCTTTAGTGCGAATTGCTGGAAAGTTAATGCTGCCTATGATGGAAAGGTGTCAGAAAATACAGTGCATTGCAGCCTGCTGCGTATGGGGCTGCGTGCCGCAGACCAGTCAGGGTGCCCATGTTGACCCCTGTCCACCGCCAAAAGCGCCTACAATGGGCACGTGAGCATCAGAAATGGACCGTGGAGCAATAGAAGAAGGTGGCCTTGTCTGATGAGTCATATTTTCGGTTACATCGTATGGACTGCTGGGTGCCTGTGCCTTGTTTGCCTGGGGGAAATATGGCACCAGCATGCACTATAGGATGCAAAATGGGAAGAAGGCGAGCCGATGGAGGCACTGTGATGCTCTGGCTAATGTTCTGCTGAGAAACCTTGGGTCCTGGCATTCATGTGGATGTTCTTCTGACATGTACCATCTACCTAAATATTGCTGCAAACTAAGTCCACCCCTTCATGGCAACGGTATTCCCAGATGGCAGTGGCCTCTTTCAGCAGGATATTGCGCCCTGCCGCACTGCAAAAATTGTTCAGGAATGGTTTGAAGAACATGAAAGAGTTCAAGGTGTTGACTTAGCCTCCAAATTCCCCAGATCTCAATCCGATTGAGCATCTGTGGGATGTGCTGGACAAACAAGTCCGATTCATGGAGGCCCCACCTCACAAGTTACAGGACTTAAAGGATTTGCTGCTTACGTCTTGGTGGCAGATACCACAGGACACCTTCAGGGCTCTTGGCAGCAGGAGGAGGACCTACAAAATATTAGGCAGAGGATTTTAATGTTATGGCTGATCGATGTACTTCACATAGTACATAAACACAGTGATTATCAATGTTTTCAGGGCTTAATTTCAATTTCCACCAACAAAATCTTCGTATGTGTAAGAATGTTTTATTACTCTTTCTGAGGAACCAGGGGTATACAGGGTAAGATCTGAAGAGGCTTTGCAGAGTGCTCTGCTCATGCTTTATCGTTTGTAATTTTTTATTTTTTTTTGGGGTGTCGGCGGCAAGCTTTCTCTAGGAAAACAGTAATCTGTTGAAACACTTGTCACAAAATCAATGTCAGACTCAGGACATTCAGTTAATCTCCGTACTAACAAGTTTATGTTAGCAACACAGCAGTGTCATCTTAACAACAGACTGTACGGGTATTGCATATCTCTAGTTCACCTCACCCCTAAGGCCCCAAGTCAAATAAATCAATAGATAATATAAAACAAAAAAACTTTCCCTACGTGCGCCATTTTTGCACTTATTTTTATTTTTATTTTTTTATTCATTCGGAACAAAGATGAGGGAAGGTGCCGCTTTTATCGCTATCGGTCACTTGTGACGTTGCCATCAGGACAAATTAGTTTATATGACGTCGTCTTCACCAACAAAAAAGGCGGGAATCTCGACAGCGCGCGCGTGACTGAAGGCCCCTTAACGCTGCAGCAGAGCTCAATGGCGACCTTAAAGAAGCGATAACACACATATCCCATATACACCAAAGGTACTGTAACATTAAGTATCGCTCTCAGCTGCTTTAATTACATTATTTGCCGGTTTTAAAGCCGGTGGACGGCACAGTGATAATGAAATGTAATCTGACGGCCTGCGTCGGCATCTGCTGTTTTATCTGGCGCTCATTAGTGGTTCCGCATATGCATCGTATATATTTTCGAGGCGTTAAAGAGCGAACTATTAATACCGTAACACGTAAGTCTGATGGCAAAACTTATTTAATATTTATTTATTTAAAAAAAAACATTATTTTTGTATGCATGAGTACGTTTTAACTCAAGTACAGGAGAGGATTAATCTAATTAATAACATCATCCAAGCGTATCAACTGGGACCGACAGAAGTTTTTTTTTTTTTTGCCTTAATCGATTTGCACTATAATTCTTTTGAGTAACATTTTAATTTTGGCTTATATCAAGTAAACTATGAGATTAATTATAATTCATAGAAAAGAATTTCTTTTTCTTTTTCTAAGTGATCTTGACAGATTGTGTTTTTCCATAGCGAAAATGGAACGGGCAGGGTTTTTTACTGAATAGGACGTACATAATACTGTATTTTTAGTTGTTGTTATGTAGGTGGTGAGGTGACTTTCTGAGCCTCTGTGGTCTGTATTGACTGTGGGATTTTTACTGACATTTGAACCAGTTGCTGATCCGCATTCCAAGGCTCCTGGGTTATATCTGGAATGTAATCCTTACATGTACTTCAGCTTTTCTAAATGCTTTAAGATCTCAGATGAAATGTTTAAAATATGCCTGGCTGTAGACCTCTGTGTAAGAAACACATTACTGTTGGAATACTTCCAGAATAACTGAAATGAATGTCATTAAGGTTACATTGAGAAAACAATGGTTATTTCTTTAGAAAGTCAGAAAGACAGTTCTAATTGTGGTACCTATTTTTGTGACACATTAAACATTCAATTTAAAAAAAAAGATGGTAAAATAAGTGAATCTTTCACATTGACTACGGAAAGGTGTGTTGAATATGTACTGAAAAGGAAAGATTGACATCCAGGAAGGAACATCAATTAATAGGTCAGATCAGTTGATTTTCACAAAAGACAAAGATCGATTTGGTGTTTCAGAATCATTTTGTAATTTTTATATTGATATTTTGAAGTCTTGTATATAGTGATTCTAGATATAGTGATGAAAGAATTAATAATAAACATGTAGCTATTCCTGTCCTTCCATTACGTAATAAATACTGTGAATGTCTTGAATAAAAGTGATTGGGTTGAAGACTGACCAGTGTTCTCTATAAGAAGGCATGACCCTGCTCAGTGCTCAGCTGTATTGATCTGAGTGCATTCCCAATGAAAGAAATTGAGAGCTGAATTTTGAAATAGCGATATTTAGCTAACACAAACAGGAGATATTTGGTTATATTTCCATTGCTGGCTTTCTCCATGGTCTTTATATATTTCTTCTTATATTTCAGGAAAGTGACAACCTGTGGTGGGATGCTTTTTCTACAGAGTTTTTTGAAGACGACGCCACTTTAACACTTTCATTTTGCCTGGAAGATGGACCAAAGAGATACAGTAAGGATTCAACTTTTAGATAAAAAAGTAACTGCTGTTTTGTGTATGTGTAAACAATTAGGAAACTTTATAAAAATATAGAGAGGAAATAGAATTTTTATTCTGGATATGTTGACAGTGTTAACATACAGTCTATTATAAACAGTGTGTCCACTTGGGAGTTTTTTTTCCTCTTATAACTAATATTTTTTATTTAATCACAAGACCAGGTTGTTATTGGCATCATAAACCAAGGAAATGTACCACCGATGCATTTCACTTTTGAAAACCTAACTAGTAACACCATCACTCACCATAAAATGTAGAGTATTTTACAACTCTGCCTTTTTTTCACTGTGAAGATTCCGATTCCATCTCACAGCCCTGGAGGGTTTTTAAAAACATGCCTGTTTGCACGTATGGTGAGTGCTGCTCATAGTTCATCCAATAGCAGCTTACCCCGCGGACAGCGATTTGTTTATTGCCCCCGGCAACTCACAAGGATTCGGATGACTCTGCTTCAATAAGAGTGCATTAAAATCCTCCAAAGCAGTGATGTTTGTTTTTCTGTCCATTTGCTTTGTTTTGCTGGGTTTTTGTTAGTGGCGGCACAGCTGCTGGGAAGTTAGCATCCTGGCAGCGATTCCCCTAACAGGATAGGCTCTGCGCAGTTTGCCTCCACTAGTCTAGCTGTAGCATTGCCAGTGTGCCATGATATTTTGGCATTTTGTAGCAGGCTGTTGATTATGCCAAGGCGATTCTTGGGGAAGCTTGGAGAGAGCTATGGATCAGAAAGCTGTGTGTGTATGTGTGTGTGTGCATCCCCACAATGTGAAAAAAAAACTTATTTTGACCTTGCGGGGATATTTTTTTTTAGTCCTCACAAGGGGAAACTCAATTTTATAAAAATCCGTGGATGCAATCCAAAAACTAATTATGCCTGAAGTACTGCATTTTGTTTGGTTACTTATGATTAACGTTAGGGCTGGGTAGGGGTTAAAGTTGTCATAGTTGGGATTAGATTTATGCCTATAGAAATGAATGGAGTGTCCCCATAAAGACATGAATACTTGGACTGTGTTTGTGTTTGTGTGTGTCAGGTAAAATAAGAACTGACTAAAACTAACCACAAGGTAACACAACTGAGCACAATCAAGGAACAGAGCAAAACTGGGAACAAGACTGGGAAACAATCACAATATGTCAACTGAAAACACTCAGGGACCAGTGCAAAACAAACCACAATGAACCACTGAGAAACAGAACAAAAGCAGGCACTTACATACACAACTAACAAGACACAACGAAGGACAAGTGAGAACCATAACCAAATCAATCAATCAAAAGACTTGGGGCAGCAAGGGTCAGGTGGGCTGTATTAACAAGCGCTAGAGATTAGGAAACATTAACACTGAGGGCTAACTACACTAGGAGAGACTAGGAACATAAGTACAACAGAACATAACAACAGAAAATAACAGAACAAGGCACAGGCAGGGTAGACCATAAATAGGGACACAAAGCAAAGACATACATAAATAATACCAGACACTAAGGATAAAATTAAACCAATACATTTAATAAAAGGTGAGGCTAGCCTCAAACTCATGACTGAAATGATGAAGACTTGTAAGCCGCAGGCTCAGGCCAGTGGGAACTGCTGGCCAAATGGGTAGAAGGCACATGAGACAGGGCCAGATAGGTACCAATCCTGACATGATCATTTTAATAATATTTCAACAATTACTGTATTTTTGATTTAATCATTATTGTTTAATAATAGCTATAACAATTTTAATGTGGATAGTTGTGCTAAAGGGTAATGCTGTGGTTCAGTGCGTATCATTTTAGCCTCAAGGGTCATGGGTTCAGTTCACACCCCTCATTGTATGTGCATGGAGTTCATATGCTTTCTGTGCAGTTTTGTTGCAGGTAGCCTGGTTTCCTCTTGCAATCTGAAAACATGCGATTAGTTGAGTTGCTGTTTCTAAATTGCCTAAAGTATGGAGGTGGACACATATATGATGGACTGACAACCTGTCCTAGGTGGTCCCATGCTTTTTGCATTTTGCTTCCTGGCACAGGCTCATGGTGAGCTTGTACTGGGTAGGTGAATGGATTTACAATTAAATGCATGTACATTTATTTGTGTGTATATTTATAATTTTATGTATAGAGTTTATAGAAGAATATATTCTGATATATAACACCTGAGCTGCATCCTGCAGGTACCCACCTTCTTTCTAACTCAGTTGGTAGGGACTGGAGAGTGTGTGTAGGAGCTGCAGTAAAAATACCCCTCCTCAGAAGGAAGGTCGACTCCTCTGGGGAGCAAAACCGAATGAGAAATTAGTCATCCTGGAAAAAGAGAAACTTCTAGCACAAGATTCTGAACTGTTTCTCAGCTGCAACAAATTTAAGACATATATATATAGGAATCAAAGCATCACAGAGACAAATGCCAAGCTTTATAGTGTTACTTCGTGTGATATTATCCATACATCCACTATCCATCGCCATCCTTGTCCTGTGTGCTACCTGGGACAGTCCCTCCACCAACCCAGGCCAGGTTAAGCAGTTTGAAGATGGATGGATAATTCCTTGTTTTATTTGAGAACCTGAACTGTGAAAACTGTGTAATTAAAGCAGATTATTGGGCTGAATTCAGGATCTGTGTTGTAAAAAATTTTTTGGATTACTTGAGTGGTCTGAGTGATTTGAGTATGCTGCACCTGACTATAGGATTACAGTCAGACTATTCTAAGGCAAGTGATCTGGCTTGGTTTCATCCCAGTTGACTTTATTTTTCCAGAGACTGGTTACTTCCTCAGTTGCCAAAGGGGTGCTGCGCCCAATTCCCTGAAGGATCGTCTATCCACAAATTGTCTGATGAAACCCGTCTAATCCCCTAGTTAAATACCTTGTAATGTAATCCACATAGATAAGAGTCTCATATTATAACATAGGCTTTAACTGACCGAGAGGGAACTGCTCAAATAAAGGTCAGTCTAATGTATTTATATAAATAATACACCACGACCCTTAATGAAATAATCACCTTGTTACGACACCTTTACAAGCCTCTACATCTCGTATTAACATGGTTGTGATGTATAGTGCACTTTCATAAGCCGCTAGAGCATCTTGTTTCCAGTCCCGTGACGGTGAAGCGATTGTGACAGATTAGTCGTGTTGTCCCCTGTGTCGTGGCTGAAGGTTCTCTCTGTGGTGTACCGCTGACGGCTGATTTGATGTGATTCAGGCCGCTTGTCTGATCTCCACTGCATTATGGCCATCACTCCGGGTGACAATGGCAGATTGGCACGCAACCAATTAGAACTCCCTGGGACCAAACACACTGGCTTACATGAGGTCATTTGTCCGGGCTTCAAATGGATACCCTCATTTTCACAATCTGTATTCTTGACCTCCCGTATCTGTATGAGTGTGACAGGTTTTACGCCCCCTTGCCATATAGCCTTAACCTTATGTTTAATTTCCCATAACACAATGGAAATAAAGAGTTCTACAAGCTGTGCTCCCCCATACACACACATACAATTCTGACTATGATAAGTGGTTGGAGACTGGATGGATAGATTTATGAATGAAAGTTGTGATTACGGCCCACATTTATGAGCAAATGACAGGCCACACGTTTATTGGCAAAATACCATAATTAGCTGCATCCTACAAACTAAAAATAACTGAATGATGAGCTACATTTAATCTTATGATTTAATCACAAAATAGCAACAATAAATAAGTGATTATATGTTTATTCTATACATTGGGATTCCTACATTCCCAGAAGCAGTTTGCAATCTGTTTCTAGTTAAATTGTGTAGTACTTTCCAAAGTAAATGAAAAGAAAGAAAACGTAAATGACTGCCCTCGAGCTATTTTCAATATATGGGTCGATTTAGCCAAGCTAGCATCATTTAAGCCCTCCCCAGAAGCACCACTCTAAGCAAAGCACTAAATTATTCTAACTGTGTGAAAAATGTTTTCAAATGGCAGCACAGATTGTAGAATAATCTAATAAAGGTTCCTTAATTGACCTGTAATACTTAGGGTGATGTACGCCATGGTGGATGTCCATCCTGGCTGCAGGTCACTCTATTCTGAGTGCCATTCTGGTGGAGTATATGCATGTAGCACAAGAGATTAATGTAGGCTACAAATGTAAAAAGAAGCCTTTTCCAGTAAAGATTTCAGGTCATGTAAGCTTAGGAGTTATTTATTCTTTACTTAACTATCCATATCTATTACAGCTATAATACCAAGAAACACAAAAACAACGCGCATTTAAATATTTTGACCTAAGACCTAAATTGTTTACAGATTAGTCATGGTGATAACACTTCTCCAACAGAACATATTCATCTGTGTTTTTTTGAGGATATTGTCTTTTTTTTTCTTCACAATGATTAGACATTACAATAGAATTGAATGCATTCAATATGTCCTATAAGCTACCAAAAAAGTCATGAAAAAAATTCTACAGGCTCTTCTCTACAATACCATTTTGGATCATTATATTAGCATATTTTTGCTTCGTGGGAAGGGAGACTTTGCACATTGGATGTAAAGATTTAGAGTTGGCACTCTCTTTTTATACCTCCTTTCTCCATAGTAACGAGACCTGTTGTCTGAGGCAAGCAGGGATTCATCAGGATGGTGAGGATTGCAGGTGCTGTGCAAAGAGGCAGTGGAACATTCCTGTCATGATGTGGAGGTTTTGGTCCACCCCTCCAAAAATAGAGAGTGGAACTTTCTTCTTGAAGCCAGTCATAAATATTGCCCCATGACAAGGATTTTTTGGGTTCTTTTATGGGCACTTTAGGGTTTTTTAAAGGATTGTTCCTATTGAAGCCAGTTATTCACATTGCCCCTTTTGAACCATTATTGGCATCTGGCCAGGGATCTTTACAAATGTGCACCAACCCACGGAGAAGTACAGATTTTCATCTGTCTGAGTCACTGAATACGAGATCTCATATATGTTTCATGTGATATTGCTGTACATGGCTTTCCAGGAGATTTATCAAGTTATGAAGTATGCTTGCACAAATGATAATGATCTTGTCTACTGATCTAAATTAGTCCAGCAAGCACCTCACCCACCTCATTCCCCAAATGGTCTGATCCATCTTTGAATGGAAGGATATCTGTCCCCTCTCATTCTCGTTTCTTGCTGTTGGTTACTGACTGGTGGCTTTCATTGTAGGGTTGCTGAGTATTGTGTCACTCTGTCGCACAGAAAAATAAATACCTACCCACAAATGTACAGCCCACTTCAAATATTGTATGACATTTCTGTTATAAGGCACCATCTCCCATGTTCTTGTCACATCTTCAAAAAAAAAGGTCAGTCGACCTTCTCCCCAAAGCATGGCAGCATCCAAGGTCAAACGTTGCAATAAACGGGGAAGGCGTTTGTAATGAGGGATGTGATTTATTAGCAGGAGGCTCATAGGAAATAACCTGTGGTTGGGGAAGATAGTGCTAAAAGATGAGAACAATATATCTACAGGCCCTGCATTGTTTAATATAACTGGGATCCTCCAAAATGCTCTGCAGCTAGCTTGTTTTGGGGTATTTTTTTGTTTATCAATGTTACAGTGTTACAATCTATTTACATTCTGTCTTCGTACCGCAGTCGGTCACATAACGTGCTTTTCGGCTTGGCTGCTGCAGCGCATACAAAATAATTATCCAACTGATGGAAATGCAATACACTCAAGTGCTATTTTGTTCATTTGTCGTTGGATGGTAACTGGATTTAATTGAGGTTTATTTCTGTCTCGAGGGTGGATTTACTACTTTGACACTGCCTGTAAAACCCTTACACTGTATAATTAGAAAAAAGAGTCTGCATTATACTGCAGTGTGGTGCCTTTTTATATAAAAAAAGACTGCAACATGATGCAATCTTTCAGCAATTTTCACACTTAAAAATAGCTCTAAAAGTAAATCACTTCAATTCACATGTGCTTTTATTTTACACGGTAGAAATGGTATCGTAATAATTAAGAGACTGAAGTGCTATAACATTGTGTTCAACCTACAGAAAACGGTTAATTTATATGCGTAGTCTTAGGATGACATACAGAAAAAAATAAAAATAAATATATATATATATATATATTATTATGTATTCTGTACATCATCCTGACTACACTTATAAAGAAATCTTTATATATCTGTGTGTGTGTGTGTGTGTGTTTGTGTATAAACACCATTGGATTGAATAAATGCACAAATACTACAATGTTGCAGGTAATTATACATATATATATATATAAAATAGTAGATGCAAAACAATACCAGCAGGCATTTGACAAATGACAAGCCATTAAAAAAATGCAATTTAATAAGATCCCTAGATGTATTACGTTTATGCATCTCTTAGAGTTCAGCAAATGCATGCTGGCATACTGACAAGTGTGAGGGGTGACAATGATAAAAGTGAGGGTGACAGAGGCGTAAGGGCTAAACTGTCACTGAAGTGTGGTTTTATTTTTTTCCTTGGTGCAGCAAAGCATCCTACAATAATGTGAGGGAAAACACACAGGCGGCACACTGTAGCAGCCACAGCTCTTGTACG
This sequence comes from Mormyrus iriodes, assembly GCA_011763525.2. Classification (NCBI taxonomy): domain Eukaryota; kingdom Metazoa; phylum Chordata; class Actinopteri; order Osteoglossiformes; family Mormyridae; genus Mormyrus; species Mormyrus iriodes. The sequence continues at coordinate 1,249,275 of JAAGVU020000049.1, forward strand.
CTTTGGAGTTATTCACGGGCCTGGCCTTGTCATGAGACCAAGATCAAGAAACGTGAACCTGCACAGGGGAGGGGGGCATGAAGGGGGCGTTGTTGGTACTGTAAGATGCTTTGGAAGTGGGAGCTCCGGGATGTAACGGGGCGGCTGGCGAATCGGAGCTGCCGCTGCACTGATTGACAGGCCTGTGGATCCCCGGCCCAGCTGCAGCTCCGCCGGGTGGAGAGAGGCTCGGGCCCTCCAGGGCTCCACACTGAGTGACAGCTGATTGACAGCGGCAGCCGGGGAGGATGCCGAGATGTGGGGGGGACAGGGCAGGAGTGAGAGTGAGAGGAAGATAATGGGGAGGGGGGGAGAGATGAACACCACAGCAAAGTGTAGGGTGCATGGGGGGTGTGTGGGGTGGGTTAACAATTTTATAGCATCGCCATGTTACTGAGGTCTTTTGGAAAAGGGGGCGGTAAGGTCAGATTTAGGGAGGGTAATAGAAACAGGAAATGGAAAGCCTGGCAATGCGTTGCAGTTTTGTTTTGAGCCGGCCTGCCTCGATCTTCCTGCTTTCTCACCACTTTTTGTATCCCGTTGGAAAACAAACCCTGTTTCCCCTGCAGTCCTGAAAACAATGGGCAGTAGAAATAGCCTGTTCTATCCCAGATTTGAACCACCTTTCTTACTGTTCTTCAGGATTTCTCCTTTGACCCCCCCCCCACACCCACCCTGTCAATACATTACAATGGGTGTGCATATGTGAGGTTAAGGATAGATGTTATTATTTAGCCAGTGAAACTTGTAGGACATTCAGGATAGTACAGGAACATTTATTCATGTTGATAAAATTGATATACAGTATTTGCAAGTTAATGAGTAGCTGCCGAATCTTCATTTTCAGCCGCCATTGTCCCTGTGTTTTGCCAGTTATACTTGGATTTGTTTTAATATTTTTATGACCAGATAACTTGTTATTAAGCTGAAATATTTTTATTTGACTGAGCATTCTGCTTATCAGCTGACCAGAATGCACAAATCAGTGACCAGAATGTCTAAGCTGATGTAGCAAGTCTTTTAGGCAAGCTGCCACAATGTTCTACCCCTGTGCTGCAATTTTGAAATTCCTCAGCAAGATCTCTTGTAAAGGCCCAAAGATTTCTGGGACTGCTTTAAAAAAAGGCTGTTATAATTAAGCATAATTTCATTACCCATACTTCTGTGGTTAAAAAGCATTTAAATTTATTAGCAAAAGTCTTATATTAAAGCAAATGTTACAATTATCAACTCCAAATACAGTTTTGACACAAACTGTTCCTGTGCTGTTAATTGATCATTTTTTGTACAAAACATTCAGTAACGCTTTACATTAAGTGCACTTTCATAAGCACTAAATAAATAAAATGTATTATTATTATTATAATGCCTATATAATGCATTCATAGAACATTCATAAGCAGCATGTAAGTATACCTAAACATCCTAACATACCTTAACAGCTTTAATATACATTAATAACAAACATTATATGATAATAACAAACATTATAATCATATAATGTTTGTTATTAATATATATGTTAAAGCTGTTAAGGTATGTTAGGATGTTATGGTATACTTACGTGCTGCTTATGAATGTTCTATGAATGCATTATATAGGCATTATGAGGGTGCACTGAATGTTCTAGGAATGCACAATGAATGCATTATGAAAGTGCAGTTAATGTAAAACGTTACCAAACATTTAGAAAAAGGAATTGGATTTGACCCAAGTGTGCCAGAGTAGCTGACACCTAGTAATGCCCTTCATTGGAATAACAGCTGTAAAATATTAGAGTGGAACTCAGTGATAGGTTTGACAAAAGGGAGGAAGACTCTGGCCCTTGCTGTTATCCATCATCAAACCACTTATGCTGATTAGGGATACAGGGGGGTGTGGAGTTTATCCTAGGCATAGGTCACAAGGCAGTAGTATACCCTGGGCACAAGGTACTTGCATGCACACAATGGGCGACTTAGAGACGCCAATATATCTCATTGCATGCCTTTGGACTGTGAGAGAAAGCGAGATCATATAAACTCCGAGCAAGGAGATGTGATTTGATCTCCTAACACTGGAGGAGCAAAACACCAGCCCGACCCCCTGAGCCACCATGCCCCCTGAGCCGCCATGCCACTAGCATTATGCTTCAGAAATTCTCTGATTCACTCAGTCAGCCTTTCACTCCTGACAGGATCATCATCGGAACAATTTCTGCCGTGTTGAATAATGAACTTGAATGAAACAGGTGGGCCTTTCAAGTGCCAGTTTATGAAAAAATATCCGTTTTTCCTTTAATAAATATTGTCATTGACGTTTCGAAGGCTTATTATTTATCCAAATGTAAGACTTCTTGAACCCTTTGAAGACAGACATTAAATTAGACATGTATTTGTCTTTAGGTTAATGGTTAAAGGCAGTTATAGTATACTGCTTCCGATTTAATAATCCCTGTTTTTCTGGGCCTTAAAATAATAACATCGCCTCTTTGCTTAAAAATACAAATTGCCAGATAAACAGCTACCAAACATCCATAATGTTTGTCTTAATTAATACTTTGTATTTCAGATGGTTTACGGCTGATCACACTCGTCATGTATTAATCAATTCATATTTTACATTTGTAAGCTGTTCATGTTTATAGCCTGAGACGGGAACACAACCTGGACGTTGTGATCATTGTGGTATAAAGAAACTAAAAGTGGGCTTTAGCATTTGACGGGGCTCTTGGGACTTCCTTAATGCTTCTGTTACGATATATCAGAGCGCCTTTTTACTCTTTGATTGAGCGCCACTCATGTGCCGCTCCTGGCATGCCGAAATCAGTGATAATGACGGAGCAGTTTGCTCATTGTTGCCTCTGATAATCCTTAATCACAGCAAGCGCTAATGCCACGACAACGGCGACGCCTTGCTCCCCCAGCACTCCCGCGGGTCGATCCCGCTCACTGGGGATCGCTAAGGGGATTAGCGGAAAACCTGTTTTAAAAGACCGTGTAACACGGCTGGTTTATTTCTTTCAAGACCACCCCCCCCCCCCGATTCACTACAGTCTCCACAACTGGGCTCTGCATTTTGTGGATCAGTTAAGCCAGTGGGCTAGAAAGTCCAAGACAGGCTGGAAACTAATATCTGTCTTGTTGTGGATGTGGTACTTCGGGTTCAGGAGGAACGTTATTTCATTCCCTGGGTACCGTATATGACGGAGATGATAATAAAGCTTAGCTTTACTTGACTTGACTTGATTTTAAATGCTAATGCTAATTTCAATTTAAGTTTAAATGCTGGTTTTACTAGAAGCCAGATCCCTGTAGAGCATGTTTTGAGATGATAGGGCGATGGGAAAACAGGGGCATGTGATGGAGGTGTGGCCACAGAAAATGTGCCCCATTTGGGGATGGTTGGGGGCCGCAAAAAAAACAATGTGAATTGGATCAACGCAGCAGAGCTGGTGGACAAAAGGGGGAAAACAAACAAATCAACTGGGGGGGGGGGGCAAAACGAGCTCTGGCAGGATGCCGGGAAGTGAGTGAACAGGATGCATGTGGTAGGACTGGGCTCGCTGTCGGAATCTGTTTACTGAGGACGAGAGGAGAGGAAACACATCTACAGTGAATCACAAATGAAGGAACAGGTGGGTTGAATCAACACACCACACCCGCTCACCTGACTGGCTCCACCCCTCAACATCTTACACATCTTTATTAAAGATTTATATCACCATTGAGGATTTTGGAAAATAAAGCAATGGGCCTTGGTCTTTTGAAACTGAGTTTGATGGGAGCGTGAGAAGAATGTTAACATTTGGAAAGTGTGCAAAAGGGTGTTACGTATAAATCTGTGGCCATGTTGTGGAGCTCATCCTGTAGAACGAGCCAGATGTTTGGTTCTCTTGTTGAATAGATGCTCAGGAGGAATGGAGAGCAGGTCTTCTGTCAAGAGTGCTGTGCACGGTCTACAGCTTGTTTTTGTGTGTGTAATTTTTACTCATTAATCAAGGTTATAGGCCTAGTTGCTGATCTAGGTAGAAATGGTGGTGTTTTTTGGATGGGGGTTTATTTTTATATTGACATTTAGTGTCAGGTGGTCCGTTAGAAAAAGGCTGAGATACTTTCTGGTTCACTGTTGAACCCTGGAGTCAGTTGACCATAGAAGGTGGGCCATTGGTGCCGGATCACACAAGGCAACTAAAGAGTAGCCTCAGAATTTCCCAGATTTCCTGCCACGGCACTTTGTAATTAATCGCCCATCAGTACAGGGCAATAAAAAAATATCAGTTAAGATTGTATAGAAACTTATTTAAATGACAGCCGAAGGCTAAGGGAGCGGGGCAGGTATAGCATATTACTCACTGTGATTATTCAATTATTGTTCAGTAATAAAACATTAAAATAGTGAAAATGAAGTCAGACAGTATATCTACAATATAGTCCACAGTCCATTATTATGACTTCCTTAGCAAAGCCATGTGTAGGATTATGAAAGCACTGGTCAGTGTACAGCTATGGTAATTTGACACTTATCAAGTACACTGTGAGGAACTGATTTCCCTTTGATTTGCAATGATGAACCGAACTACAGGTAGAGCTTCATGCTGTATATGGAATAAACCAGATTTAAAAATGAAGGTTCATAAAACATTTATATTAAAATGAATGCATGAATGAATGCATGTTACATTTGTATAGCGCTTTGTCAAACACACAAAGTGTTTTACAGAACCAATGGGGAGCCACTTCAACCACCACCACTGTGTAGCACCAACCTGGATGATGCGATGGCAGCCATTCTGCACCAGTACGTTCACCACACAGTAGCTAAGGTGGTGAAAGGGCAGCAGAGAATTCACCAGTTAGATACAGGGGATGATTAGGAGGCCAGATTTGATAGGGCCACAGTGGGCAATATTAGCCAGGACATGAAGATGACCATCTATAGAGCTGAAGCATTTAAATCCACCATCCCCCCACCTACAAAAAAAAAACAAAATCCATTGTAAATCATGTACATTTTTATTGAAATTCATTCAAATGCAGACTTTGCCTTGGTCAAGGTTTCCTTTGTAAGAGTTGTTCAGTTGATATCTGAAAAAAATCCCGTTTTGGTTATAATTTTATTCATGTTGGCAAACCATTCATATTCATTTAGTTTGATGTTTTGGTCATTTCCACAAGCATTTCGCCCCGGCAAATGGGATGTATGGAGAAAGAACTTGTTTGCCACTGCCAGCGTGGTGTTGTTGGTGTGTGCAGCTCAAAGTAACATAAACTGTGTTAAAATTGCATGCTATAGCTAAAAAAGATGGGGACAATTAATTTTTTATGTCATTGATCAATTTTTAATGTTTTGGGGTTTAAGGAGTAGTTCGGTGTGTGTGTATGTGTGTGTGTGTGTGTGGGTGTTTGATTTAACCCATTATTTCCTGAGCAACTTTGTTGGCTATACCAGCAGTTAAACCAGCCCCACACAGCCCTGGCAGATAATTACCACAGAAAATGCTTGCCGGTGCTTTATAAAATATCTGCAATTTACAGCAATTAGTTCCACTACAATTAAAAACCATTACAGGAACGCTCCTGAATGGGTTATTGTTCTCTGGGCTTTTAACGGCACACATTTAGGGAGCATTGGTGTTCTCTGGACCCTCTCCATTAGCCCCTCTCCATCGGAAAGGCCGTAATGGAAGTCTGCAGTGGACAGGGTGATCAGAGACAGGTACTGACCTAACCTCCACGCTGTCAAAACATTGTTTTTTTTTTTTGCAAAATTAAAGACTGTTGGAATACTTTGCAAAAGAAAAGTTTTTTGGGAGCTGCAGCTATTTTTCTTTTTTTCCCTCCTTTCGTTTCTGTCATTTTTGGAACATTTTTGGAATTGTTCTAAAGCGAAAAGGCATAAGACAGTGAAGCTCCCTGCTCGGGCGGTGTTTTTTGGGAGGGTGGGGGGGGCTCCGCAGCCTGTGACTCCGGCAGCGGTGCCGAGGCTTCAGGAGAAATGGGGGGGGGGTAGCGTGAGTCAAGTGTTGGTTGAAGCTCTGAGTGAGTAAGACTCCCTGGGGGGATAATTACTGGCAGGCGGTGCGGGGCCCCCCCTTATTGTCCAAACCCAGCTCTCTGTGTGAGCTGAGGCTCGAATGAAAATCTCACATTATGCACTGTGCTGGATTCAGTCAAAATAATAAAGAGAGAGGGAAAGAGAGAGAAAACAGCCCGGCCCCCCCCCCCCCCCCCCCCCCCCCCCCCCCCCCCCCCCCCCCCCCCCCCCCCTGCCCCCCCCCGCGCCCCGGC
>JAAGVU020000049.1:1255682-1279600 GCA_011763525.2 Mormyrus iriodes
GGGGCCCGAAAAAAAACCCCCAATTTTCACTTGTCCTGGCTCAAAAAAAAAAAAAAAAAAAAGGGGGAAAAAGAGAAAAACCACCCCCCCCCCCCCCCCCCCCGCCTCTCAGGACGCTACATCACAGGGTTGCGATCTGCCTGCGCTGTGCGTTTTTTTGTATCAAGGTGTTCATAGTCAGAATTTTAATAATGGAAAGTGTGATACACATTTTAAAAGCAATTATGGATTCCGTGTTCCTTAATGGGCAGGCCTATTGAATTTCCTATTTCTTTGATGATGGGTAAAATGGAAAAGTGTGTTGTTCCCCAGAATTAATACATCGGAAGTCAGCTCCTGCATAGACGGTCAATTACCCAGACGCAGCTTAGAACAAGCATTCCTATGCAGTGCTGCACTCTGTTGGAGTGCCTTTTCCCCAGCGGATTTGCATACTCTGGTTCCAATAAATATCTATGATCTACGTAAGCACAAAAGTGAAAGATGAGGTTTTTGTGCCTCTGCTCTGAGCCAAGGAACAATTTTGAACATTCACTTGGAAGCTAAATAAACATGCAGGAGATGCGCGTGGTATGCTTCCAGAAGACATCTTTGCATTTACTCCAATCAAATGTCCTCTATATGTCTTTCGTGAACGTGTAAATTTTATTGCAATGAGATACAATACAGAAAGCTTTTACGGAGTAGAAGTTAAAATGCCATTAAAGGTAGTGTAAGAAATACCATGGTAATGGTTCTAGTTGGGTTATATTTATGAATTTTTGCATGTAGCTAAAAAGCTTAGTGGCCAGTTTAGTTACTAATGCAAACCTTTTTCTGAGAGGAAATGAGCTCCTTTATGTCCAAAATAAATTAAATATATCTGAACCATTATTCACAGTGTAATTGTCATAATTAAAATTGATTTAGTCTGAGCCACGTGGGTGTTTGCACTAACATGGAGCTTAGCTAGCTGGCTCTTACAAACAGTGTGGGTTTTATGATGCATACCCCAGCATCAGCTATACAATGGTGGGCTGGATGTGGAGGGGTGAATCACCATGAGCAGAGCGAGGCTTTGCAGATAGGCGAAAAAAGTGAGGAGGCCGCAGGGCGATAAAATAAAATACCTGCTGCTAATGGGCCAACAGAGAAGCGGCAAGAAAGAGGTGCCCCTGATGGCGTCGCTAAGGAACCAAACCGACTCGCTTCCTTCCTGTGCATCACCGAGTCGGACTCGGCGCAAAGCCAGTTGAGACGGTGGCGGCGATAACGATGCTATTAATAGCACGTGTCGCACCTGACCCCAGAAAAACAGTTAGCCCATCCGATCCCCAGTGGTTTGAGTGGAAATCCCCTGAAGCAGACTAAGGAGTGGGGGGGAGGCTATCGTATCTCTGCCGCACCCACTGTCAGCTTGATTGTACCGGTCCTCCCCCCCATGTACCATACCTGCCAAGCAAGGCTGCCCCCGCATCACACTCACGCTAGGTGAGCTCGCTTTGGCCCCTCTCCTTTTGGAGTTCCCTGCCTTTCTAACCAGAGAAGCCACGCTGCTGGAGGCTTGCTTGTTTTGAGGCACAATTTGTATTTTTTTGTTCAGTTTTATTTAATATATAAATGTACACATTCGCACTCCATCCATACCTATTTCCATCCAAATCTACGCCCTCGCATATACAGTATGGTGCAAAAGTCTGCGGCATTCACAGAACATAATGTCTTTGTAAAACTATGGTATTATATCTGCTAAAGTTTATCAGCTTAGCCATTTCAAAACCTTTCCTAAAATCACCACAGTACTTGCAGCAACCATCCAATACACCAATGCAGTTTTTGACTGGCCTGCTACCCCACCTCATGTGGCTAATCGATGCCCCATTGACTTCTTTAACCAATTAAATTGTTAATAAGTGAGCTGGTGGTGAAATTCAGTGAACGAGTGGAATGGCTGGGGTGCCCCTGAAGAGAGGTTTGGGAAGGAAGCGGTGTTCTTCTAGCCATCCAGCAAGATATCAGTAACTTTATGAAGAACCAAAGAAAATTTTGTTTATGTTTTCATTGTGTGTTATTGTATTATTGAATTGTCTATTATTTTCTTTCTCTGTCTCTTTCTCACTCTATATCCATCCATCCACTCTCTGTAACCGCTTGTCCTATTCAGGGTCCAGAGCCTATCGCTAAGGGTGCACTCTCACACTGACACTCTCTCTCTCCCCCCCCCCCCATATATATGTGTGTGTGTGTGTGTGTGTATATCTATATATATATGGTGAGAAGTAAACAATCCGTTTGTAAAGAAGAGCTATAGGAAAGGCTAGATATTTTGGATTATTCCTGAGCTGATTGTGGGACAGGGAATTTTATTTACTCCCTTCTCCTGATCTTCCTCGGTCTCCTGATGCACTTTCATTCACTGCACAGACAGACACCCTAAGTGGTAGTATTATCGCTCCCGATTACTTCTGTCATGCCGTAGTGCTGCTAAAAAAACAGCTTCCTCCTCAAAGCACAGGAAACCCCTTTTTTAGTGCACCCAATGTAATGCTTCCCAGTGCTGTGACTGGGAGGAAGACACACACCTCCGTAGGGCCTTGATTTAGCACCCTTTATGAAAGACTGGCCATGACATTGTGGAAGGGAAGGTCTCTGCTGCCTTCTAAGCCTTTTGTATGAAGCAGAGCAAGCCTTGATGGTGCGGCAGCACAGGGGCTCAGTGGTTAGTGCTGTGGCCCTGCACCTTCAGGGCTGACTGTTTGCATGTGTGGAGTTTGCATGTTCTGCCTTGTGCCCCATGCTTCCTGGAACTGGTTAGAGACTTGCTGTAACCCTGTAGAGGATAAGCAATTATGGAAGATGGATGGATACCAGCCAATATACCATTATGTTATACTATTATACATGATATTTTGTACAAAAATATTTTAATTTTAAGTTGATTTACTGATGCCGTTTTGAAGCTCTACTAGCTGTTTCAAATGGCCTGCTTTGTCAGATGTCTTTGGGAAGGAAAAATTCCGGAACTACACTTATGAGTTACGGTGGTACCCCCTGCGCCAGGGCAATGTAATTGTTACCAGCAGACTGTGTTCCCTCCTATGGTTTGACTCCCTGTGGAGAATGGTAGAGTAACCAGGGGCAACCGGGGCCCTGCTTAGCAGTAGCTTGCCAAAAATCACGATTCCTGGTTCAGTCCTGTCCGCCACTCACTCACTGAGGGAGGATTCTGAGTCTCCGGGCCTTTGGGGTCCCCTGGTGAGTCGCTCGCCTACTTGAGCATAGTGGAGGTTATTTTTTGAATCCCAATTCCACTTAATTTTATCAGATGTCCTCCACAGTCAGTCCAGATATCCTCGTTGCATTTAACATGGCATGCATTGAAAAAGTCGATTGTGTTCACATTTATTTAGTCATTTTTGTTGGGTTTTAGCAAGAAGAGCTTGCCTACATCCCAGTGCCTCATTCCTCTTTATTGAATTGACAGTGAAGAGTATTTTTGCTGCCTGAAATTATTTACAGTAGATTGAAGCCTGTTCACAGCATGATTGAATTTTCCATCACCGCACAAATGAGGATGATCCACCTTCTCTAATGAATCTCATTAAACTTGTGTGTACACGTGTATCTGTTTATAATATTTGTGTGGGTTTGCTGAATGTGTGTGTGCGTGTGTGAGAGAGAGACAATATTCATTGGTGAGCAGGCATATTCCTGTATTTTTAGGTGTTCAGGGCCAACTATTCTTTGGAGATCAAATATCCCCAAAAAATATAGCAACTTCTGAACAACAGATGTTGGGGGACATCGCAAGGACATCTTTTTATGTTCCGCTTAAAAGAAAAACTAAACTAAAATTATTTTAAGTACTGTTGTTTATTGGAATGGGTTTAGGGATAATTAATTATATGTGCAAAGTCCCCATAAGAACAGTAGCGTAGGAGTGTGTGTCTGCGTGTGCGTGATGTTCTGCTTGAGGGGAATATTGTGAATATGTGACACATTTACGACGTGACTATCAGTGTGTTTGCAAGTGCATGCGTGACCGTGTTTGTTGCTTGCGTGTGCCGGCAGGTAAGGCTCCATGTTTCTGAGTATGTCCGCATATGTGTTCCTCCGTGGCTGTTAGTGCGTGTGTTCGTGCACGCTGTCTCATCCCTCCACTGTCACCGTGGCCACAAACCGCAAGGGGTGGGGGGGGCTGTCATAGCCCCTGCACCCCCCACCACATCTACCACTCACAGCTAGCTCCCGGCAAAGTCGCACAAGGCCTCATTACATCCTGCCGGGCCCCAGCCACTGGCAGCCAATCCGGCGGACTCGGCGGGAATGATTCCATAAAGTGGCACAGATTAATGTGACTAATTAACAGGATGTTAATTATTTGTAAACTGCGTGTTTGGATACACATTACTTGCGAGTCGTGTGTCGTGCTGGCTGTTTACCGAAACGAGCGATTGCTAATCCCATCTCACAAGAGCTCCTCTCTGAAGCAGAGCCAGGCAGCAAGGACCCTCTTGCACAGACAAAGAGAGCGGGATGGCAGCCCCGAACGGGAGAAGCATGTTCCCGTCTCGCAAAATCCGCTTTCAGGTCAGCTTCCACCTGTTGACTGGCAGCACTCGTTAGCACTAATGAACCCGAAATGAGCCGAGGCTGGATTTATTGACATTAGAGTCGGTTGGCTTATATTCACGGCACAGAGGGGCACCGGGAATTTATATCTCATGTTCTCACGGATTAGGCATGCACATCGCCGACCTTCCTGCACAGCTCTACACACAGGGGCAAACCTGGAAATCTCTCTGAGAAAATGTCACCTTGCCCCTCCCCCCCAAACCAAAATTTGCATATAATTTTACAAATTCAAGGAATGGGCCCCCTGAATCTGCTGGGGTATCCATGCCCCTTCAACGCCCCTGGCTACACGCCACAAGTGTAGAGTACCTGTCCGTTTGACTGCTCTTTGAATAGTTGTCTTATTAGGTTCTTACTTTCTTAGTAGTTATTGTGTAGCTCCTGCTCCAATACTGCTTACACCTGTACCTGGGCCTTCACTGGAAGCTCAGCCTTGCTGCACTTATGCATAGTCAACTCCTCAACAGCTGTATGTTTGTAACATGTTGTTTGCCTCAATTGTATGCCATATTAGACAAAAAGCTAAATAAATCTGAATGTTAAAGTCTCCAGCTCTGGCAAGGTGTGCATTGCACAGACATTGCATTGCAGCCCTCAGTGTTTGGGGCCAGCTCCGACCCCGCTTCACTGTAGTTCACCTCCAATCAGCTGCCTGGCTTCCAGCAGTTGGGCTTGCAAGCTTTTATCTTCACTTAGTCATGCCTGGCTTGCTGAATTCCAAACAAGCTGGTCACAACTGCTTTCCTTTGCAAGCCAAGCGCTTAAACCACACATCCCTAAGTGTTTCGAGGGAGTGTTTTTTTTTTTTTTTTTTAATTATCAGCTCACTAGCTTAACTGATAACCCACAGCTGTCTGACATATCCCGGGTGAGTCTGAGATATTAGCCGCGAAGGATGATGGTCTGACATCCAGGCTGCATGGAATTACAGTTCTTGGGGAGTCATGGTTTTCTTTTGTTGATTCTCTCAAAGCGAAAAGAATGCTGTGAATATGAGTAGCAGCAACCCCGATTTAACTAGCCAAGTAAAAAGCCTGGACTTCTATTGCGTCTGACGGGGGAGAATTTGAGATTTACTGCATAGACCGTAGTCAGAATGAGTGTTTTGGAGTATTAAAAGGAAATGGGCCCCTCGGTACTCTCACCCTGTGGGAGGCACCTCGGCATGCCTTCAGGTATGTCCTTTTTAGTATCCACTGTTACTGAAAGTCTTTCCTGCTGGGTCCCCTAGGGTTTGAGATCATTTATAACCGTCGTGTTAAAGGGTTCGCCGTGGAGCAAGCTCGCAAGGCCCAGCAGGTGTCTGCGAGAGGCCCCACGCGTCTGACCACTTCGCCCGGAGACACTCAGGAGCGATCTGCTCCCGGCCATTCTTTCGCCTAGCGTGCTCGCCGCTCAGCGGGATGATTCCTCTTCCTCTTTTGCTGTTCTTTATCGTGATGCTGACGGCTTCCTATGGTAGCAGATAGGGGAAATCAAATTAGCTGAATGGGGCTCTCGTCTTCGCTTTGCCGGTCGTCATCTTAAACATACAAAGTAGACAAGTTCTGCCCCATGCTTGCACAATTCACTGTATGGCTGATTTTAATAAATAGGACCGGAAATGCACATGGGTAAGATCATCAGCATTGATTAAAATCCATTCAGAGAGCTTCACCACTCTAAAGAACAATGCGCTTGCTTATGCTGCTCCGATTATAAGCAACATTCAATTGAGAACCTCTCTCTCTCTCTCTCTTCCTTTCCGCAGCCATCGGGAGGACGCTCATCCCTCGCTATTTCAGCACTGTGTTCGAAGGCGGTGTCACCGACTTGTATTACATCCTCAAACACTCCAAGGAGTCCTTCCATAACTCATCCATCACTGTGGACTGTGATCAATGCACCATGGTCACTCAGCATGGAAAACCAATGTTTACAAAGGTAAAGGTTTCTGCCCCCTTTCGTGATTGGAGTCCTGCGCAGAGCGGTAAAATTACTTGCCCTCTAGTTTAAGTTCCGGAGCACTCCAGTGTTTTTCTTGACAGTACAGGCTCTGAGGACAGTATTTGCTTTTAACCTATTTAACAATCACATGCTAATGAAATGTTATTCGTAAATATCAAAATACTCCAGAGTCTGCTTTCCCAGCGCATTGTTCATTCATGTTCTCATAGCATGTGTCTTTGATACATAAAATGCAAGCTTGTCTTTGCTCTATTATGATTCATGGTTTTTTCAAATTCCCTGATCCCTCAGGCCTTCTGTCATGTCTATGGTACAAATTCTTGATATTGTAAACACTTTCACCTTTTAAAAAATTGTGCAGCATTTTAGCTCAGCTTTAGATTTTTTTTTTCCAATTAAAAAATTGTTCCTTTGAATAATGGGCACATGAGCAGGCGCACTGACTGTGGATTTTTTAATAATTTAGCAGCTGCTATATTTGGTAAAAATTTATCATCTGCATTAACAAATAGTACGTTCAGATACACCTTTTTTACTTTATGTCAAATATTTAATTCAGTTCCTTATATCGCTATTGTTAGCATTAAATAAAATCACCAAGAGTCAGTATTCAGAGAAATTGGACAGCCTTTGGAATATCTGTTTTCACATTTTGCAGTGTTCAGTGCATTACTTGCTTCAAATTAAGAAACAATATTTGTTCTTTAAAATCTGTAGAAATTAATGGAACCACGCACATAACAGAAAAAGGAAAAACAGAGCTATGCAAAGAAAACAGGAAGTGGGGCATTGCAAACATATCACAGGCCATCTGCATTGGTTTTTCACAACAAAGGGAATGAAATGACAAACTTGATACCTCCACAGCAATTGAGCCCACAGGTTTTCCATTACAGAGAATGGAAAAGAATGGTTCTAGATACCAGGTTGGATCCATGCTTGGGAAGGAGCAGTAGTGGCGTGAAACCGTTACTGCGGTTGCAAACGCCTACCCGTTGCCGGATTAATCAGTCAGGGGGGGAGAACGGTGGGGGGGGGGGGGTCTCCTATCATGCAAACCTGACAGTGCACATGCTAATTTAGCCCTAATTGCACAATCCAGCATCCTGAGGAAAATCCTAATAATATTTCTGCTGCGTTTCAGCAACTCTGTAATATGCAGTCTTATCCTTCTCTGGCGCTTTTGAGAAGAATGATGCTTTTTATTTGAGATTGCTTGTTTCGCTGGCCCTGCCTGTGTGATGATGTGCTCACGTGAAAAATTCTGACGAGTGCAGGTCCTGTCAGTCATCACCTCTGACCTCCTGCCCACACTGGAAATTCCCCCTGCCCCTGAGATGCCTGGTATACATCATACCTGCGCATCGCTGCCAGGGGCTATCCCAGAACACAGGTGCCACGTGCCGATTTGTCTGGACACACATCCATCTGGCCGGTGCCCAGGATGTGGGAGGACGTGTCAGTCGTCAGCTTCAGTTCTGCGCTTTTTCATGTGCCCTGTATCGAGCTGGTCTGTGGCACTGAGCTGTCTTAAGCCCTCACTTTATGATGAGATTTGTGTGAATCGCATACAGGGTCTCGCTCCCTGCCTCCACCACTTTTCTCTGCAACTTTATTTTTCGTTCAGCATCTTTTCGTAGAGGAGTGTTTTCAGGGAGTCGACAGAGGTTTCCAGTAAGAAACCTGGATAAAATATAAACCGGCCTATATGGGTGACAGCTTTTACCTGACATGATCATTTGCTATTTTCCCGAAGACATATATTTTAAAATTTTATGTTTCTGCTAATGTATACTTTTGGCCGCGCACATACATTGTAACTGTGACCTTATTTCACAGAGCAGTGAAGGTCCCACGTTCATACAAAATACCTGTCCTGGGTTTCCAAGCTCAGTCTAGCTGTAAATTATTCATCAGCCGTGGGTTTCCTGAGAACAAAGAGGCTGTAAGAGTATCAGCTTCGAGGGAGATTAACAAGCTGTTTCTTGAGTTTTCTGCCTTATCACTCCAAGTATGTTGTAATTAAAAAAAAAAGCTGGCAGACAGGTGACCACCTTAGAAACTGAAACAATTTCATCCAATGTAACTACTATCAAAACAAATCTATAAGTGACATGTACATGCTAAGCTGCACTTATTTTAATTGTTCTGGTCTCATGACTTATGCATTTTTATGCCTGTTTAAGACTGTGAAAAACAGACCTTGATTTTGGTTGTCATTTAGAGTAACATAATTGCTAAGGTATTTCAAACTCCTCCAGTTGCACTTCTCTCCATAAGAGCAGGTGCTTTGGTGGGCGTTTTTTCTTACTTATTTTCAACACAATGTACAAGATTCTATTTATCAGAGTCCTACACTCATCTCGAGAAGAATGGCCTGCATTTATTAAACATATGTTCCTTGTGGTTTTGTGGCTTATTGACGAACAGGGTGTCTTGGAAACATCAGGCTCCTGTAGTCATTTCTTGAGACGGTATATGCCAGGGAATGTGGACAGGGAATGTATCTGTTGCCCTGTATAGAAATACCACATTTCTACCCAGCTCTGAGCTTTAACACAGTACATCCACAGCTGACTGCGGACAACAGCCAGATTTTCAGGCACAAATGAGCACAGTGGCAGTGTGGTTTTCTGAAGTTATTTCCCTCAGCAATTTGCATGCCATTAAATAAAGTTGCACATTCGCAATGGAATATTTTAAAATTTTTAGGCTGCAGAGTCAACTGTTTTATTATGTTTTATTTAACAGAGCAGAGTATTGCAATGGGTTAAATTATATATTCACTAGTTGGAGGGGGAAAAAAAAATCTTTTTTTAGTTTCCTTTTCGAGCATGGTCTAGTGGTACCACGTGACGCGCTGTGTGCCTGCCAGCTTCTTTCTTGTTGATCCTCCAGAGACCATCTGTGCTGGGGGGCATTGATTAGAGTGTGTCTGCTGGGATTACATCTTTTCTGTTGCCATGCCAACAAATCAGCTGGTTTTGGTTTCCATGGCAACAAAATGTCAGAGCTCAGAGTACCATAACATGAATTCCACAAAACAGAAAATGTTTTTCTTAATTGGTAACTCTCGTATTTAGGATTCATTGTCTGGGAAACAAGATAATATATAAAAAGCATTTTTGAATATATGGCATAATATGATATGTATGTTGGGCAATAATACAGAATACTGTGTATATGAGTGTTACCTTTTTCTTTAATATGTTGAATCATTATAGATTTTGTGTGTCAATCTTATAGTTTTTTCAAGCCAAATTGAATGCTCTTCACTATGAAGCCACTCTCTATGTAGCATCACCAAATGCATAGCATAGAACAGGTCCTAGAACTATATCTTTTGTCAGAGATTTACCATCAAAACATTTCATGTCACTATAAGATTAACTATCTACGCCTAATTTATTGGTAAAATGCGGCTGCTTGTGCAGTCCTAGCGAGAACACAGTGTGTTGCATGGGGCTTAATTGAAAACGAGCCACCTCACCTTTTCATAACCCCTCACACACACACATATACACACCTATATCATCTTAATACCATGTCATACTTGATAAGTAACATATGGGTGGCTGATTGCTCCACAGGGTTCAAGAGTGCACAGATACCGTCAGCGATAGTAAGCTAGCCAGAGATGTGCAGCGCAAGATGCTAAATACATAACACAAACGCAATTGCTACTTGGTAATTAATGGGTATGTCAAAGGCAAGCGGCAATGCATGTGACAGATTCAAGTTATGTGCAGCCTTTTATTGGATAACGTCATTCTGTGCGATGTCGAATGCTTAAAGCGATTCACACATTTACACATTACTTTAAGCGTTTGGCTGTGATGGACTTGCATCCTGTCCTGAGAGTTCCTCAGTCTTGTACGCTTTGTTGCCGAAGAATGGTTCCATGTGCCTTTATGAGCCTGGACTGAATAAATGATTGGAAGCTGGAAGGATACATTTAAGTATTCGATAAGAATAACATCACCATGAAGGATCTTAGAAACCTTGCATTTTTTAGTCAGATTTTTAAGATGTCCAGTTGTTCCATCCAGGGTGACCCCGGCTTTATGCCCTCTGCTTCCTAGCATAGGGTTCAGGCTCATTGTGACCCTACTGGATAAGGAGTTATGGAAAATGGATGGATGGATGGATTCTTAAAATGTGGTGTTGAAAAAACATTTTACTAAGATAACCAGTGTGGTTCTTATTTTTCCCAACAGGTTTGTACAGAAGGGCGTCTGATTCTCGAGTTCACCTTTGATGACCTTATGAGGATCAAGACATGGCATTTTACAATCAGGCAGTACAGAGAACTAGTCCCCCGCAGCATTTTAGCTGTGCACGTAAGTGTCCCTCGTCAAGTACCATGCATATGTGCTTTACTGGGGATGGATTCCAGTATGCCACCATTGAGGTTTCAAGGCAGAATCCAGATGAGTTTGAGTGTTCATGCTTACTTGGGCTACATCTCAGCCATCTCACAATTCAGGTAGATTTTTGTCATCAAGTCCCTCAGTTCATGACCGAGCACATGATACTGTGGGTGCCCAGTCTTTGCCTTGGGTACCTTCTACAACGTAGCCTGCCTTAGAGCCATTATGGAATTAGCAGTGTGGGTCTATGAGAATTTAATAATGTCTCATCTAGAATCGCATTATGTGTGATAAATATCATTTAATAATTCATCAATTAATATCGACATTGCATGTTATGCACATGCAATTGTCACATCACAAGGATCACGATAGTCAGCTGGGTTAAGACAGTAAATTATGCTAAAACATTTTTACTCTGTCATACGAAACAAAACTGAGCAAGCTTTGCAATTTTAATGATCATTCCTTTTTAAGATTATGTACTATCAGACTGTATTGGTAGATCACAAGTTCTATTTGGCTATAATTTACTTCAGTAAATTTCAACATTTTTTTTTAATTACTATCATAATATTAACTGGAAAAATTTCAAATATCACTATGTGAATTATTTCCAATATTGTGCAACCCTATAATCTATCCAACATTTGGAAATGATCATTGTGTTATCAAGCAATAGATCAGATGAATTTTCATTTGAAAACACAAGGAAGATAAGCTGTAATACCAGTCAATGGTGGGGTGTCTAAATTTTTAAGAAGTCAGATATACTGGGTTTATAACAGTTAACAATATCGGGAACCACGATAAAGCAAAGAAGCAGGTTCTTTATCAGATCAAAGTCGGAGAGAATTTTATTGTAATTTATCAAAATACACAATGAAATGCTATAGCTGGCTCTCCAGTGCTGCGTCACACATAATAAGAAGAAATAAACACAAAAATATAGTTTGAATCTTCACTTTACCACATATGACCAGACCAACCTTAGCGTATTTTGGGAATATTATGAGGAGACCAATAATACTTAGGAAGGTTGAAGGTGAAAGAGGATGAGGTTGAATAGCTACAGGGTGGATGGACTTAGTTATCCCAACAATGAACAGACAGAGGATGTTCTGATGAATACTGTCTATGTAGTTGCTAGGAGTCAACCTGATGTCAATAACAAAGTATGGATGGTCTATGGATTTCCAGTGTCTTTGCTGACACAGGTGAGATTTTCCTTACTGTTAAATCTCTTACTCAGTCCAGCCAAATTGATATGCGTATCTCATTAAGGAAAATTATGGCCGTACGTTTCTTCCAGATAGAACGATGTACCTTGTAATTAATTATTTTGCCCTTTCACAATGATTATAAAAAAATGTAGATTCACTAAGTAACCAAGTCTTATGTTATTTATAACCAAATGTCAAATATTTACTGTTTTGATACTGTTGTATTGCTACTTTTTGTAACTATAGAAATAGCCAGTTCTTATTGTTACTCACAGTAATATTGTTGACCTGCGACATCGGCTCTGGAATCGCCTTCTGTATACAGTAAACTCATGACTCCTCTGCCTGCTGTCGCTGCTGTAATGTTTTCAGATTTGGTTCTTATTGTTCATTTAATGAGGCAAATCGTCTGTTGTATGAAGAAACATTTTTAATATATGGCGGGAGCTCTGTGTACCTCACAGTCATCTGCTGTTCCCATTTTTAGCAGTAAGGAATTCTTCTTTTTCTGAAAGTGGAACGAGTGCTTTTATATCCCTTCTTACCGCACGGTTTATTTACACGCATAGCTGATAAAACGGTAGCGCTGAAAAGTAGCAAAATAGTTCTTTATCAACAATTAAAATTAAGTGATAAAATACCAGCATTACATCGCAGGTAGATTAAAACTGTGTCAATGCAGGTTTTTACTCATTCGTTTTCCGTTTATATCAAAGCCTCTTCTGGAATAATGAGCGTTATAATTGGCCTTCAGGGTATTTGCCCTAATTCCAATCTGAAACATAGAAAGGTATTGTTGA
This sequence comes from Mormyrus iriodes, assembly GCA_011763525.2. NCBI lineage: Eukaryota > Metazoa > Chordata > Actinopteri > Osteoglossiformes > Mormyridae > Mormyrus > Mormyrus iriodes. The sequence continues at coordinate 1,268,637 of JAAGVU020000049.1, forward strand.
AGCTTAACACTGATGTACACCCCCGCCCCCCACCCCATAAATCGTTGGAGGTTGCCTCTTTCTGTTGTGATTGTATTTGGTGAGCAAGGCGGTTATTCCTGAGCAGCAACTGAAGTCAAGGTTTCTAGTCCTGTGCCAGTGTCCACATTTAATACATTCACTGTGCTGTAACTGAACATTGGTCTTGAATTGAAGAATTTAGAAAGTCTTTTAATTTGCAAAAAAGTAATAAAAAACCTCAGAACTAAATGCAGAATTAGAATTTAATATAATTGGCTTCTTAATGTACTATTAATTGGCAAGTGTAATTCCAAAATGTTAATTTAATTATTGCTTGTCTGTGGAATTATGATAATGTATGTAGAAACTAATACTACGCTTTTGTACCTATAGTTTAGCAATGTTTATTGTAGTTAAGCAATGCTGCTGCCATTTATTTATCGTCTGCTCCGGCGTGTTAATAATGGCTGTGTTTTGAATGAAGCCATATTCTTCTCGCTGGTTTTGCACCTGCGTGAAATGGGAGAGGTCGCGAGCCGCTATGCCTTCATTAAGACGGTGCTGGCGGGAGTCGTTTGTTTACCGCGCACGGAACCCCGTCCTCATCGCATGTGCGGCGCTCCAGCGGCGTCACGCCGGCGCTAATTTTAGCTGTTTACCTTAGAATCATGTCGCACCGGCCTAATTGCCGCCGCCACCTTAATGATTCTCCGTTTATGCGTTTATCGCTGGCATCTCGGGCTGCTACCTGCGCGTCTGTTTTGCTGTGGATAACCGAACAACCTGCCGTCTGCTTGCACTCCCAGCAAGACACTCAGCAGCCGCACAAAAGCAACAATTATTACCTGGGGGGGAAAATAGGGGTTTTCAGATGCTCAGCACAGGAGGGATCTGTGTTGGGTTCCTGCAAACACAACATGCTCTCTAGTAAACAGTTCCAGATATGATGGAGGGCTATTACTGAATTCCCTTGCACTCCCCCTTTCGCACGTAGAGATTTTATTTTATATTATTTGCGCAGTGCTGATTTATATTGTGCTTTTTGTACTATTATTCGGTGTCCATACCAAGTACATGGAGTAAGGTTTTTGCACAGTATGTCCTCAAGGCCTATTTATGGTCAAGATCTCAACAAACCTGCTGAATAAATGATGCAACGAGTACATTTGCCTGATTCTGTGAGTGAATGACCCCCAGTTTCTCTGGCAAATGTTTATGTTGGATGAAGGCCATCTTGGGTTCATTTTTCTATTGCCTTGTGTTGTGCAGCCATTAATAGGTAGCCCTTCACAATAACAACTCAAGCAGGATGATTTTTCTGAGATACATTAATTGTATTTCTCAGAGTGCCTTTAGACACAGGTGGGCATTATCATTGCCATACCTGCCAACATTTAGGTTAAAGAGTTTTTTTTTGGGGGGGGGGGTTGGATAACAAATAAAGAAATTTAGTTGAGTGTGTAGATAAATAACCAGATTTAGTTATTACAAAACATCAATTTCTCACAGAAACACTGCAGTTTAATACTGTGGTGCAAGCCTGTGCAGACTCCTAGAATCTGATTGTTGGTTGTCAGGTTGTCGTGACGGGCTAAAATTGCACCTAGTGTGTGGATTATGTATCTAGATTGTGTTTCATAGACGATCTGGCAACTTGGGTAACATCAGACAGACATGCAAAGCTTATCGATGGGTGTATGACGATTACTCATAATGAAGTCTGAGGGGCATTGAAATTACGAAAGTTTCCGGGAGATACAGCAAAACGGGAGGGCGCCAGGAGATGGCCTTAGAATATGGGAGGAACCCGGCAAAACAGGAATGTTGGGAGGTATGATCATTGCCATGTAGCCATCCAGTTACCATCCTTCAGCTAGTGTCTGTAGAGTGGCGCATGGGGGGTTTGCTAGTGCGCTTTGACTGGCAATAATAATACCATAAACACTCAATGGCAGTTATACTCAAGTTGTGCCTGCAAATTATTGCTTTGTTGGATGGCTTAACTCCTTACTAAATTTGTGGGAATTAGCAAACCTTAGTTTGTGTAAAATTAATTCTAGTTCCTAGGGAATAGATAGTCTCAGTTAATGCTGATGCATAGCCTTGCACTTTGTGATCAGGTTGCAAGGAGTCTTATGAGTCAAAAAGTGCTATGACAAAAGGGAAAATAGCTGTTTGTTGGATTCCTTTTTGAGCTTTGAATCATCTACTCAGGAGGTTGTGGTAGGATTTTATGATGAGTATTTCACAGGACTGTCGAGCAGTTATGTCATAGGGTTGCTAGAGTGGAATGTTTCATGAATGGGGTCATTGTAACGATGAGAGGACCCTACTACACCCTGCTCAAACTGGTTCCTCGCTTGATTCCATGATGAATATTTCTGCCAGAAACAGAGACAGGGAACTGCTCTCTATCTAAAGTACTACCTACAAGCGTAATCTGCAATATGAGCAATGTAATTAGGTAGCCTTCAGAGATGGTGCCGTGCTTGGTTTGTTTGTATGCCGAACATTTTCTGTGTTATGCGTTTCAGGCACAAGACCCTCAGGTGCTGGAGCAGCTGTCGAAGAACATCACCCGAGTGGGTCTTACCAACTTCACCCTAAACTACCTCAGGGTAAGAAGATCTCCAGGGCTCTTACAATGCTCCTCAATAGATCTCCATCCCCATCTGCCTCGCTCAGTCCTTTGTGTCTATGATGGAGTGTTAAGTGTCCCTGTGTGCTTCTCGGGTGGCTCATTGGGCAGTGCACTGTCTGGTGTTTCCAGTGTGAGCTGTACCTTTACCTTGGCCAGTCTAGTATGATAACTGTTAAGAAATCTAACTGTCAAAATTAGATTCATTATATTTCAATACATTTGCATTGAAGTTAGATATTAATCTCCTATAAATATATTCAAGATGGTTTTCACCAAAACATATTCAAGTGGGGGTATGTACAGTTCAGTAAAACTTAAAAATATTGGGTGCCTTCATGCATTTTACATAAAATGGGAAAGTATGTTTTGAAAAAAATGAATTAGAAGGAAATGCATTTGGCATGTTTTGTAATATAAATCCCTTTAAATCTGATCAGTGGATTTAGAAAATTCCCAGCAGTCGTTAACACTGATACACCTTGTAAATACAGCATAAGTGGCTGTGCCCATGGACTTATTTAGCTATTAAAACCCAGTGAAACTCATCCCACTCACCACAGGGTAGAATTTCAGCCCTTGTAATGGTCCCAGAGGGACACACATTGGCAGAGACAGGCAGCAGTCACCTGTAGGCAACCCTGACATTATCTAAGAGACAACTGTTGGCAATCGTCTTAACAATATTAGAATATTTATGAAAGTCTACCTTCTGAAAATATTTGCGTGTTTTGTTTTCAGAGTCTTGCGTAACCTTCCGTCTGGTCCTTACTTGTAAGCCCTAAACAGCGGAAGAGCATTCGTTGACAAATCTGCACTTTGAAAGCAAGTGTATGTGTCCCAGTTGAATATGATTGCCTGTTTTGTTTTCTTTTCAGTGCCACCTTTTATTCTATTCATGAGATTTATCAGTGTCAGTCTTTTACAAACTCTGCTTTTTCATCCTGAGTGCCGCCTTTTGTGCCTTGGAACTTGAAGGAGGTCTCCATGTATCATAGACATCAAATTGTCAGTGTCTTATATCCTGTGAAAGCTTTGCATGACGTTTTTTAATAAAACATAAAGTGCTACTCAGCATTATCATAAACAGTGAAATCTGAGATCAGATGATTTGCAGCTACAAATTATAAAAGACATAGTCACAGTTAAAGCACACTGGGGCAATATTGATGGAACTGAAAATAGTTTGGTAAACTAATAATGAATTCAAACACCAAAGAAGATATACAGCGTTGAAGATGTTTTGTTGAGTGAATACATTACAAAGCTGTGTCTAAGACTCTTGGCCTGTGTTTTCTGAGTTAGGGTTAAGGTTAGGGTTAGGGTCGGCATAGTCTGTGCTCGTGCAGGGAAGTTTAGAAACCGTAACTTCACTCTCTTTCTGTTGAACAAGTCTTTACATAAATCTTCACTGACCGAGCAAATCTTTTAGAACAAGAGCAGTTTAACTTGGACCACGATGGAGATGTTGCTGTCTGTACGGAGGATTAAGGTGAAGGAGGTTGTGTTGAAAGTGTATCCTCACCTTTGACTTTCAGCAACATTCACATGCAGTATCTGCTGGCAACACAAGCACTGAATATATCGGCCTAGACGCCACCAGAAGCTATGGGAAGGGTGGCGTTCAATGACAATGGGCACTGGCACTTTCTTGGACCCCTGACTATGTTGCTTTTAGGCATCAGAAATGGAAATCATTGGACTTGAATTAGGTATTAATCTGAGCACATAGTTGGGCCTATTCAAACTGAAAAATCGTGGCTATCTGAACAGGAGTGGGTGGACACCAGTCAGAGATATACAGAAAGGCTGAATTGCCAGGGCATTGAGAGAGAACTACAAGAAAAAGTAACAGAAAAGTGGAATGGAGAATGTTCAAGATGGGGCTCGGAATGCAGCGAATAGCTTCCCAGATGTAATGGTCACCTATGCCTCTCCACACCTAAGTAATCAACAATCTGACCTTGACTTCAATGACATCTTTTACATGAGCTCTGCGGTGGGTGTTGAAAAGAGGCAATATAAAATAATGAATAAGTTGTTTACTTTGGACCAAAAAAATGAGATTAGGAAAATGGCAGTCATTACAGTGCATTTCAGGCTGTGTGAACTGTGTAAATCACCACGAGGTTGAATAGGTGACAAAATAATGCTTGTGGGTTTGATCTGAGGGACCAGATTTTTTCTCCAGTGAAATTAAGTCATTGTTGTCTTTATAAAACACAATTTTTTCCCCCATCCTGTGTGGTGCTTAGTGATTTGAAATAGAGAGACAGCCGCCTGGCTCAGGGTCAAGGTAGCTTCCCGGCTGGCGTCTGATTATGCCGGGTAGCTTTTAGGGTTATTAAAGCGGCAGCCTTTCTATAATTCAGTCTATAAATAGCCCTCGGTTTTGTTTTTTTTTTTTTTTTGAGTAAAAACAGGATCGTTCTTGAGCTCTAGGCTCAGGCCATAGCTCAGAAGGAGGATGACGGAGGTGAAAATCCCAATCCAGTGTGTAGCACGGGGGCTCATTAGTAATATGAAAATAATCATACATGATTTCTAATTTATCGCTGTTGAAAATGCATAAGGGTCCTTAATTGCTGATGACGTATTTGGCGTATTTGAGCTGACATATTTGAAAACAGCTGTAATTTGGGTGAGTATTTAAAAAAAAATTAAAGATGTATAAAATGCTACCTAGATTCATGTTTGATCAGAATGAATATTTTGAATATGGGTTTGCGTGCAGAAGTGAGCGTCTTGCATCTTAGTCCGCGTGCCTTGTGCCAGATAGTATTCGCCTCCTCGGAGACCTGCGGAGACTTTTGGTCATGCCGTGTGTTTTACGGTTCCTCTCTTGTTTGAGAATGGCGCCAGGTGTTCTGCGGATTCCTGCACAATGGTAACCATATGTTCCTGTGACGACGCTGTGTCGCGGCATAATTTGTGGGTGGACATCCGTCTGGACGTCTCCAGCTCAGATCTGCATTGGGTGTTTTTTCTTTCATAAGATCTGATTCTTTTCTACTTTTATCGACAGCAAGAATTTTTTAAAAAGTGACTGATTTATCTAGTGGCAAAGATTGCATTTTCCACACCTGGCATGTCTCATTTATGCAAACTCAAAATGTGTTGCAAAACTGAGGTGTTAGAGACAAAAGAGTAATGAGGGGGCATCTTGATTGTTCTGTTGGCTTGTTGCTTATTTATTCTGCTAGTAAAAGGAATGCCAGGTTTTTATAATGTATCACTGTTTCTGCATATTTGATTTTATCGGTTTCACTTTTAAACTGTTGACAGTTGTCTCAGCCCAGGTGTACATTGCAGCAGCACAGCAACTCTAACACCCATGTCTGAAATCTATGCTTACAGCTGTGTGTCATACTGGAGCCTATGCAGGAGCTGATGTCCAGGCATAAGACCTATAATCTCAGCCCACGGGACTGCCTGAAGACCTGCCTGTTCCAGAAATGGCAAAGGATGGTGGCCCCACCAGGTACCACCGAGTGCTTTGTGAACTCACTTAGCTGTTGGCAACTCCTTAGGCCTGCATAGTTTGACTTTATTCTTGTCCCCGGGGTTAAAGAAAAATAGGTTGCCTTCTCAGTGCCTCTGCAGTGTTCTTGTGGGCAGTGTTTGTGTGCGAGAGTGTGATTGTGTATACATTTGATTGTTTATGTAAGGGGAGTGGGCTAAGGTTTTGATGCATGTGTATGTATGTGTGGCGTGCGAGAGGGTGAGTGTGTGATTGTGTGTCTTTTCTGGGGGTGTATGTGCATGGGTTTTGGCAGGAGAGTGAGCGCGTATGTTTGTTTGTGCACGTGGACATGGAGGGGGGTGTATTCACTTGAGAGTGTAAATATCACGCAACATCCATGTAGCATGGTAATCAACAAGAGCAGAATGTTATTATATACAAGTACCTGGTAATGATCTTCTCATCTGTCAGCATACGGGAAGATCCTTGAAGCAAAAGCAGTCTCAAGTCTTGGGAGGGGATTCGGTCATTTATCTTTTAAAATACGTTAAAAATTCTGCCTGACACTATCTGCCCCCCCCACCCCAAAATAACAACAATGACATCTGCTCCCTATTAAAGCCCTACGCTCCCACAGGCAGAGCTGGAACTATTAATTCATTCATTATCTGTCGCATTTCACCCGATGAGCATTTCCTCGATTTACAGTCTCATGCAAGCCGATTATTACCAACGTTACTTTCTGCTAATTTCCGTGTAATTTATTTATGAAGCATGCAGCTGGTCAAGAAGGAATGTGACTCAGACTTCCCCAGACCTGGAAGTGAATCTCTGGTATTTTGAGCAATACCTTTGAATGTCAAGTTGAACATGTTCAAAGGATATTAAACAGAAATATTTCTACTGGAATTTTGAAATATATATTTTTATATTTATACGTTTTTTTTTACATTTCTTCCTGGGTATTACTGGAAAGAGAATGTAAATTCTTTGTTTTTGGTGTTAAGCTGTAAGCCATTTTGCTACTAAAGATCTCTAATTTCCTTGTTGTATGTAGAGCTATCTGTTGTTCTGTGCTCTGTGTTCATATCAAAGCCTATCAGCACTTACTGTTGTTTTCTTGTTATTATTGGCAGTTATGTTTCCTCACATTTATGATGGATATTAAAAAAACAGCTTTGTAAAGACAGAACAGCATTTCTATGATAAACTGAGTGATAAAATGAAATAGACTTTAGGCTAAGATATTATTAAATGGAGGCTTCCATATGTGTCTCACGTTAATGGATTATTAGGAAGTAAATATCTGCTTTTCACACCCGGTTCAATAATTTAATGACCTGGCAAAGATTGTAAAAATTAAAGAACTAATTTAGAACACTATGGGTACAATCAAACTGAACTATTAAATACTGAGTTTTGGTATTTTGGTGGACAGCTAACCAAGCTCATATTATTAATTTAATTTAAATTTCAAAGCATCTCCCTTGGTGTGATAAGTAAGAACCTCAAAAATGTATTTAAATTTCAGGCTGCTGCAGTAAATCACTACTTCTAAAGCGATCATATACTTCATGCTAAAATATGTTATTGGAAAAAAATGTGTCCTTAGACTAAGTATCCCGTGAGGTAAAATTCCATAACTGAATCACTGTAAACACATTTTATTTTCTTAGTAGAGCTATAATCAGTATTTTGTGTGTAACTTGCAAATGAGTTAATATATGACCGTTATCTTATTGTTTGTCTAATTGAATTGCTGACGAACTTTTGGGGATTCCATGAAAGTTTTTGATTGATAAGCCCCATATATGCAATATATAAACAGTGAATAGACACCGTACCTGCCGTAGATATGCAGTGTATTATAATGTTATCCTTCATTTCCTTGGCTTGTCGTGAAAGTCTTCGTGTGTCTCGGTATTATGGAAGGTAATTACTTTAATAAATACAATTCCCTCTGGCTCTGATTTCAGCAGGACACCCACAGAACTTCAAAACGGAAATTTTCCCTACAAATCTCAAAAAAGGTACTTTTTCATTTTTTAATGAAAAATGTCATGCCACACAGAGTGATCAAGCCACGAATTACAATCAGTCACAAATAGAATATCGTGAAATATATTTTTGTGCCATGAATGCTCATTCCCTATCTCAAATAGCCCAGTCAAATTTATGCCCATTTCCTGAGTGGCGATCTTGGGCTGAATTTCGGATATCTCTCCTGGATGCCTGCAGAGGTAGTCTGTGTTCAATTATGCTGTGGCCTACAAGTCACTTTTGAAGTTCCTGACTGGTGTAATCAGTAATGCCACACCACCAGAATGGAGTAACAAAATAGATCCAGTCATAGCTGAGCTATCAATTTGTGAAGTGAAACCATTTTCCATTTTTACCCCCTGAATTAATTCACATTAAATTAATCTAATCAAATTTAGCCTGCATGATCCGTCTACAAGAGTTTGCTTACTGTTTCTTTCTTTTTTTTTTTTAGTTGTTGAGCATTTATGTAAAAACAGTAAAGCAAGGGTTTGTACTTACTAGTGCATGTCTGGGGAGATGTTAAAACGGTGACAGAACAAAGCAGGAATTAATACCATACGATGCAGTGGGAGAATTTCTTCTTAAGTAGACATCTCTAGATGACAGGACGTGTGATTAATCCATTGTTTGCTCCGCGCGCTGCTGACACCTGTAAGAGCATACTCTCTCTCTCTCTCTCTCTCTCACACACACACACACACACACACACATTTTTTTTCTATGTTTTTGACTGCTGCATTTGGTAGCAGAACCGACAAGACAGACGGCAACGAAGCGACGGAAAAGAAAGAACTCGGCCAGCAGCGCATCCAACAGCAGTGCGGGGAACGCCGGCAGCAAGAAGCGCAGCCCAGCCAGCAACTTCAACCTCTCCAGCCAGGTACCTGTAAGCATCCCCCTTCTGGCCTACCCTCACCTCGCCCCTCAGGCACACACATGGGCTCACTGAAGCCCATGCCCTCGTAGATGCACAAATGAACCTGGACGCACTAATGCATGTAAACAAGAAAGCACACTTTTAGGTAAAACATGCACATATGCTTACACAGCTATAATGAAATAAAATGAAATGAAATGATACCAACTTACATGTGATGTTAGCATGTTATAGCATTCTTTTGCATAGCATTATACTATGAGATAACAGATCAAAATATCCCCATGCGCACACAGTCATGCGGCAAAACCTTGGGCACAAAAGGGAATACAAATATCCTTTCATATACACCAAAAAACACCAAAAAATACAAGATACAAATGCCGTTACCCTGCTCTCGCTTAGATACCGTTGCCTTAAAGCTAAAGCAGATTCCCTCTGGGGACAAGGTGCTACAGTACAGCAGACCTCAGTGTGATGTTGGCTTTGCACACCCCTGAGATTCACTTCCAGATGCATGCAAAGGCGAAGCTTTTGGTGCCTGTTTATTTTTCCTTGCTGCGCCTCGATACCTGTACAGCAGACTTCCCTTACAGACCTGCAGAGCTCTGCCATATCTAAACAGAAAACAGAGTTCAGACATTCAGAAACTCAAGTCCAAACGTGAGGCCAAATTCTTATTTTCCCAGAAGTACCGGAGGGGATTCATACTCATCAATCAGTATGTTAGTCAATGAATTTCTACTTTTACAACCAAGTGGGTGCAAAGGGCTTTATAGTACATTTTCCAGAAAGACAGAGACAACACCAATACAGGGAAAAAAAAACTGAAAACCATTTCCTGACCCCATAAAAGAAGGTGATTCAGTAAACAGTCCCAGCAAATGAAGTGTGCTAACATACAGTTCCCAGATAACAAACAGCAAGGACCTCAAGTCTTTCTGAAAGAGGAGAAGAAAATAACAAGCCTGCTTCCTTCAAACGTTACTGCATAATCAAGGTTAATACACTTAACATTGGTCATAAACACGCATAGACCTTAAAGAGGATCATAGTATCATCTACACAGCAGGTATGGCAAGAGAGTGCCATAGTCCTCTTTGTATGAGCCGAAATGGTGAAAGGCTAGGCAGGAGGAGGTGGTGCCTACTTTCCTCGGTCCCTATTCACCCGTTTCTCTCACCTAGTATTTTGCCCAGCTGGTTCCAAATTCATTGCAGTGTTCCTCTTATTCCCCAGAGGGTGTACCTTTCCCTCAGAGCAAGGCTATGTAAGGCTCGCAGCCAGTATACCAGTGTGTGAGACGACATGTTTCGGCTTTCGAACCTTGTTGTAAACGGTGTTTTGAGGCCTGTTCGTAAATGAAGTGAACCGAGGGTGTTTCTTGTAAATGTAAGACTTTCTCTCTCTCTTCTATCTACCTACAGCAGCATCAGGATCCTGTCCAAATGAAAAAAGTATGAAAAATGCATAGTTTGGTGTCACTCATTGCATGCCCATTTCCAGAGGCAAGTCTGAACTCCGTAGCTCCTTTAAACATGGGTTTCCTGGGGGCTAGTGGGGTCTTCGGCCTCCTCCATTGTCATATATCTCTGTGTGGAACACGACAGCTCATTACAGCCCCAATGCCCCCCCCATTCTCCCCCCCCCCTTCAGATGTTGACGCGTCTCGACAGCAGACAGAGGAACACATTGACTGCATATGTTGCACGTCTGCCGGCTTTGTGGGAGAAGTTGTACTTTTGCGGCTGAGAACACGCCTACGTGATCCCAATAACAATGCAGGCGTCTCCGCATGGTCGTGACGGGGTGGTAGGGTGGGATGTGGGGGGGGGAGGGGGGGGGTGGGGGGGCAGTGTAGGGGGGGGGGGGGGGGGGTGTGAGGGCATTGGGGTGGTTGGGGAGAAAGAGGTGGATATTCAAAACTGACCTTTGCTGGGGAC
>JAAGVU020000049.1:1279700-1331780 GCA_011763525.2 Mormyrus iriodes
GCACACTTGGTACCCAACCCGCAGGGGCCCTCTCATAGTGGGTCACGACTGCCGGTCTGTCTGTGGGACGTGCCCTGCCCAGGTCTCCTGGCTTGGTTCGGGCTGGAGGGCAGGGTGTGTCGGTTGTAGTGGTGGGGGGAGGGGTGTGTGAGCGCATTGGGTTGCTTGTGATGAATCAGTAGCATATTCAACACTGACCTCTGCTGGCAGCTACTATGAACTGCGCCCACTGGCATGCACGCTTCCCTTTGAGAAAGTGGCTCAATTCCATCATCAGATTCTGTGGATGTCTGCCTTTTTTTGTAAAAACCGCTTGCTGCCGAACAGACCCCGGTTTCCGTCTCAGAGCTAAGGATGGGAACGGTCTCCTGTGTGTTTTGGGCATCTTACTGCTGCCCCAGTGCCATCCCTGTGGTGCGGGCCTGTCAGCTTATAGCTTGAAGCCCAGTTAGTGTCAGCCCAGTGGCTGTCTATAATCAGGTGGGCGGAGAGCATTAGCGATGTAATTGCCATTCACACTGCCGCACCTCCTAGCCTGTAACGTCAGCTGGACAGATTGTCTCTCTCGCACAGCTTGGCTCTGGATCCTTTGCACAGGGGTTGGTGACAGGCACCATACAATAACAGATGGCAAATTCGGGGCTTGTTGGCAATCAGCAGGTTTTTGTTAATGACTTAATTAGCTATGCAAATTATCAAATCAGCTCACATATTGTTATTTTGTCAAAACCTTACCGAAATTAATTACAATAATCAAGCAGCAGAAATTTCAAGTGTATTGGTGGTAGCAGGGTGATCGCTGGCTCACTAACAGACAGAGGACTGTCTCGTTTTTCGGGCACGCAGACACGAGGGGTCTCTCCCTCCACACTGAGTGCTGGCGGAGTTGAGCACTGCAAATGATAGCTGACATGCGCCCCACACAGTCTCTTGCCTGTGCTCCCCATCTCACAGTGTCACATGCGCTCATGGGGTCCAGGCTGGCTGGTTAGGAGGAAACAGCCAGCAGCGATTTGAGATCTAGCATGTATGCTAACAAATAGGTTTGAGTGTCCACATGCACTGTCTATGTCAATAGCCAACAACTTACAGTCATGCAATAATGCTGAGCTCACTTGTCGATAATACAAGGTGTGTGTCTACCTTGAGTTTTGCTCTAATGAAAATTCCAGTTGAAATTCCACATTAATTTCAGGCAAGTTTTTGGAGAACTGGCACATCAGCAGTAGGTCAATATGTTCCGCCCATAAATAGCTGACGTATTGTACCTGTAGCTTTACTAGGTGGTGAGTAATATAGAATAAATTTAAGATCTGGTTTTGCAGCCAAGGTTCTGGTTTCAACTGGAATTTTCCAGTAAGGTGGACAGAGGGAGACTTCAGCAAAGGGTGATAAATATCCTTCATCCCTCAAACCAAGCAAGCACGGCTAAGCACGCTGCAGAGTGTTTATGCTACTTATACTACAACTTGAGGCGGCTTTGTGATTGACCAGCTGAGGTGAGCATGGCTCTGCCCACTGCATGGAGAGTTCCACCCCTTCTGTCTACATCACAGCGACAGGGGCCACATCTCTACAAAAAAACCCTGCCTCTGTGGGCTTGTCTGCAATTCAATTCATCTTTTTTTACATGCTGATTCATTTGTTAAAGTTAATATTGATGTAATGCTAAAAAAGTACAGTGGGGATTTGGAAGACTTCACATTAACATACCTGAAATATGTTATTTTTTTAATCAGTTCAATTTATTAATGTAAGTTTACAAAAGCCCCACAGACTGACATAAATTATAGTATAGCTTAGTACCACGCCATTGTTCAAGCTATAAAACAACTTTAAAGAACCACCAAATTTACAATCATTTTGAATTTGATCTTAATTAGCTACTAGTTGGCATTCCATTTGACATTTTAGCTCTGCCAGGATGCAGCGTAAATTTATACAACTAGCGTTGTTTTTCAGATATGTAAGAGCTCCCTTTTAAGTGTTACAGGACTGGTGATACACCATTAAATTGCATCCCATTGGTGTGGCTTCCTGAAGCTGTAAAGTTGCAAATGGAACCTGCACAGTACAAACACTAACAAAAAAGGATATCGTAGTGCTCTAAAGTATATCACAGTCCACGTAAAATGTAAAATTCCTTGACGTATGGAAGCTTTTCTTGTTGTTGTCTCCTTAACGAGGTGTTCTCTGCCTGTCTACTGTGTTCTCTGGCTCTGTTCTGACAGGCACAAAGTCTTTCTCAGCACAATCTGCTGAATGGCTTCCTATATGCTGCAGGGATAGAGAGACCAGATCAAAATCCAGAGTAAACGTGTTTAAGGCAGCATCACGTTTGGTAACGGGAACTTACTGAGCTGGCGTCTGATTGGCCTAAAGCTCTTCAAGTAGCTTGGCCCATTTCGGCACCCAGCAACGCATTCATGTCACCCCTATTGCTCTATCGGCAGGACGTGATGGTGGTCGGGGAGCCCACGTTGATGGGCGGGGAGTTCGGGGATGAGGACGAGCGGCTGATCACGCGGCTGGAGAATACGCAGTATGACGCAGCCAACGGCATCGACGATGAGGACGACTTCAGTGGCTCCCCGGCGCTTGGCAACAACAGCCCATGGAGCAGCAAACCCCCCAGCGGGCAGGATGCCAAACCGGAGAGTACGGCAGCCCAACCCTCGCAGTAAGGCCATGGCCATGCCCTCTGACCACATGCTGCACCCAGTGGGCTCCCAAGGTGCAGTATCTATCCAAGACACAAGGGGGCAGCACCCAGCACTTACCAGCTATTGTTTTTGTCCTCTCTCTGGAACAGAGCGAGGAGAAACCTCGATATACATAATACAGAACAATCCATTTTTTGCGTACACGCATGCACGTGTGCTGGAACAAGAACAACACGCTATACATATATATCCGAGGCCAGAGCCTCCCTTGTTACCGGCAGGAACCAGCAGTCTGGATGGCTGGCCCACATAGGACTTTCTGATAAACATCGGCCTCGCTATCTTTGACAAAGTTAAAAAAAAAAGCTTTAAAGGCTCCTGTCTGGCAGTCCGTGACTTTTAAAGGGATCTACCCACGAGTTTGCTTTAACCCGGATGGAAAGTTTGAAAACGTTTGAGAAGGCCGCGTTTGTTTCAGCGTATTTGCATTTGCTTTGCAAAGCAAATCTTTTATTCCAAAATAAACAAAAGTGACTCATCTTTTGTTACGTTCCTCCATCTGCTTTGAGATTGTTTTTTTCTGGAATTGCCTTTTAAAGCACTGCACCGTGGCACTACTTGTTTTCTATGAACCAGTTAATTTTGTTTTGCGTTCGTTTGTTTCTGTTAGCCTCGTCATTGAGCCTACCTGTTGCTATCAGGTTGTAAATTACGTGTGAGTGAGAAAACGACGTTGAATATGAAGTTCCAAGTTATTTCTATAGTTTTAGGAACTCTGATTATGTGAAGTAGTCTCTTAAGATATTGACTCCCAAACTGAATAACACACTGGACAAAATACCTAAAAATCTGAATTTTAAAATTTTATTTGATGAAGTTTTGCCATAGTCATTTTTGTATGATTATGTGTAAATACCAAAAGTCTTAATTTGGGCACGTTCTGTCCTCCTTTGGCTATACTTCATGCTTATTGTGATGCCTCACTGTACCCTTTCTGATCATGTTTAATAGAAAAAAATCACATTATTGCGCTCCACTATTTCTTTAAGGACTCGTGATCTCTAAAAGGCTCCTCTACCATTCCCTGTCCCTGTAGTCTTGTTAATCCTTGAAATGTAGTTTTGGGTTAAGGTTAAAGTTCTCTGAAGGCCACTCTTCCCAAGTTACATTTTGCAAACCAAAGCTTTCCCATAAAAAAAAATGCTGAGGTCTTCAGTGACTTCAATAGCACAGCATGTATTATGCTCATATAATCATTTTTTTCCTTATTGTCATTGTCATGAATCCAAAAACAACTTCCAGTCATCGGCGCACTTGTATATTGAACAGCAAATGGGGAAACTAGAAGTGGATGTTTGAAGATTTTTGTATGTATTTGTATGTATATTTTAAAAGTGGTGTTTCTGAACCCGGTCCTCGGGGACCCACAGACAATCCACATTTTTGCTCTACTGGGAGCTGGGAGGGAGCAAAAATACGTGGACTGTCTGGGGGTCTCTGAGAACCAGATTGAGAAACACTGTTTTAAAGGGTTTCTGTGTATAGTTTCTTCAGCATCCGAAAAAAAAGTCAGTGCATGACCGTGTGACCATACTTAGGATGCTCTGCACGCCACCTTGAAACACAGTGCGTCATGTGTTCCTCCCTCTCAGCCCCGCTGCAACGCCTGATCCAAACCCCAGAATGAGACCTGGTGTTAGACACCAGTCTGTCTCTATGCACAGCCTGCATGTTGGTGCAAATGCTTTCTAGCCCCTTCACTACTAGGGCTGTAATCAATATCACACCTCTTCCACACTGTCTCCAGATTCATGGCAAACAGTCCCACTATTGCCAGAGAGCCAATGCATGTCAGAGGAATTAAAATGTGTAAATGGATGTACCATTTAAATGCATGGACATTACTCACAACAGTCAGTCTTAGATATCTCTTCTTTTGTTACATTACAGACAACAATGGATTTGTTTTTTATAAGTACAATTTTCTGATACTTGTGTCCAGTACGGTATGTTTTTCAGGTTGGGAACGCCATTCAAAGGTCAAAGCTTTGTAAATAAGCTAATGAATCAGACATCTTAAAGCCACTGAACCCATTTCTTAGAGAATATACGGTCTTTTGTGTTCTTATTGTACTTAAATTGACTCTGGTGTTTCTTTGATCCTAATTGTCATTAACCCTGGCCTCAGCCCTCTTCTTTTTATAACTGTATTTATGTGTGCATTTTTAAGAAAAGAACATTTCTGAGTTTGTTTGGTCCCCGTATTGATATTGTTCAACACAACATGTAAAATATTAGCAAATATGTATGTCATCTCTGATGTATTTTATGTATGCTTTGCCATTTTGTGTGCCAATAAACCATGCTAACCCTACATATGCTTTACAAACAGTTCCTTCTCCTATTTAACACACTGAAATTAAGAAGTAGAAAAAGATAGTAATAATTCATTCATCTCCATGGGGAAATTGAGTAGTTTTTCCCATATATGGTCTTGCTCGCCGTGAGATGTACAGAAATATATACCGGTGAGAGTAGGTTTTGGGGTTAGAGCACAGGATTAGGCAGAATCCAGTGTCCTTGGAACAATTGGGTTTAAGGGCCTTGCTCAAAAGTCCAAAGGTGACTTCACTCTGCTGGTCAGAGGAATTGAGCTGGCGACCTGCTGATCATGGGCACAGACCCAAACACCACCCACAAAAAAGGCTATACAGCCATAGGGGCTTTTAAAGTCAACCATGCTCAAGCACTGCAGGGATTTGAAGCCAGTATCTCCTTTTTAAGAAATAGCACTTTGACCAACAAAGCCACAGTGCCACCTCCCATAACCTTGTATGAATATTACTTGGTATCATTTGACGGGTTTGTTTAAATCGATTCATTGAAAAAAAAACAAAACAAACAAAATGCTTTTAATGAGCATTTCCAGACATGTCCTGTAATTACAATCTACATATGTAGCTATACTCAGAAGCCAAGCAAAAGCAGGCTAGCAGAGGCTAAAGAATGTGAAATGCCCCCACCCAAACTGACTGCTATTTCTAACAAAAATACCATCGACAGTGTGTTTCTCTAGTTCACAGGATTGTTGTTTCTGGGCCCCTACTGAAAAAAATCACTTAGCCCCCTGGCTCAGATGTCGCAAAACCTAAACAAATAGCTAGCGAGCAGTGTCAGAACATCGTGGCCAGCTAACAGGTCAGCAGGACATACGGCTTCAGCTATATGCGGCCAGCAGGGGGCACCCTCATAAATGTGTGGTTTGAGTGGTGGTAAACGGCACCGCTGCTAGAACAGTAATCACTTTTATTACTGAGGGGTCTTATAAGAAAATGATAGCACCTCATGTAGTATCACACTGAGTTGAGAATAAGTTTAGGTTAAAGTCTTTCACTCATTATCCATTTGCTGGTTGAGAGCGAAAGTAGTTTGGAATACATCCTTAGATTTATATAATCCCCTTGTGAGTAAATGACCATTTGTTAAGTTACGAACTAAAATAGAGTGATTAAGAGCATTAAAGTGACCCTGTAACACAAAAGCGTAACAATTTTTATCCTACAGCGGCATTGTCATTTTCACGTACTGTAGGTTATTTAGTCTTTTCCACAGTAAATAATGTTTACTGCTAGATCGGTGTCTTGCACCCATTTTAAAACCCTCTGTGTATATCCCACAATGTCAGGGAGATATAGAATCAGCAGTACTTCTGCATTATAAACCCCCCCCCCCCCAGTAAAGTGCATTAAATCGCCATCGCGAATTAATATTCCACACACTGAGGCTCTCGCTTTAATCGTCTTCATCACAATGAAACATGGCCACTGCGCTGTGCTCCACAGTCACTCTTACTATCAAGGGCTCCTTTACCTTAATATTATTTAGCTTAAGACGGATTTACGGCTGGTTAAACATCTCAAGGAGCAATGTCTGGGAATCCCAGAAATTCATGGCCCACTTGACCTCCTAGCCGGAGACAAAGTACTTACTGTGAAAAAGAGATGTATCACCAGTGGCTTCTCGGTCGCGCCTGGTCACATTTATGTGTGTTTCTTGGAATTTAGCCTGAGATGTGATGTGTATCTTTGTGGTATCTGAAATCAGAAAGTCACATCCTGTTCATATGGCCTGTTTGGTGTCATTTAAACTTTATAATCGGGAAAATCTATTTTATGTACTTTGTTTACCCTGATATTTCATGTTGCAGTCTATATTATTTGCACAATGTATTAATATCAGAACTCTTAAGCTCTCTTTATAAGGTGATTCTGTATAAAATGTAATGCAAGAAAATTTCCTGCATATAAACATCCATCCATCCATTTTCTGTACTTGTTTGTCCTATGCATGGTTGCGGTGATCCGGAACCTGTCCGGAAGGCTCCTGGCGCCAGATAGGGAACAACCCAGGATTGGGCACCAACCCATCGCAGGCCACACTCACACACCATTCACATGTATGGGCAATTTGATTACTCCAATTCACCTGAGCACGTAAAAACTGTGTAGGAAACAGACAACATCACCGCAACTGGAGGCAAATGCTTTGAACATATGAAGCAAGGAGCACGATCTGAGAACCTTAAGGGTAATATCTGCAGAGTTTAGCTCATTTTCAGGATACTGAGTTCAGCTAGTCTAATTTGTGTGTTCAATTATACAGTCAATGTACACACGGATTTTATTGCCAGTTACAGCATGCATCCATCATCCTCTCATCATCAAGCCTCAAATCCACAGAGCATTAGTAGGCCTGTCTGGATTAGGGATTCCCGAATCTCTCTTTTTATTCCCAGTGATACCATGTTTGTTTGGTTCCGCCACCAGCACTCCTGATTGGACGAGCATAAGAGGACTTGATGAGTAGTCAGTCATTTGAATCAGACTCCAAAATTAAACGAATGCCCACAATGGCTTGATGTCCCCAAGGTTTGGGAAGGTCTAGCATGGTAGTTGGTTTAAGAACAGTGATTTTCATCTCTATTAAACAAAAGTCTTATAAAAAATGACTGACTTCATTCCACAGTGTGTCAATGCTGTATTCAGTCAACAGAAAGCATGAGTGTTTTTTTTTTTCAAACTAATCTGAGAACAGTTTCAAGAATGTAATTTGTTATATTGTACTTTATTGCCATCTAGTGGCAAGGAAAGCAGGCGGCTGAATAACCACCCACCAAATTTCCAGGGCAAAGTCAAGGGGCTGGCCATTATCTCAGGTGACATGACTGGGGTACAACCTGGAAGGGATGAAAGTCCATCAAATGGCACAAGTGCACACAATGGTACACTGCTAGCAAATAGAGACTTTAATGTGGTGGGGGCGATGTGTGGCTCAGCAAGCTATGCCTTTCTGCCTCCTATCAGAAGGTCACTGGTTTGAGCCTGGCCTTGGCCGGACAGTCACATGTCCATGGGCCCTCTAGCAGAGGTGGGGATGCTACAAGGGAGCTGTGAACACCAAGCTTGTTCTCATCTGCATGTGTGTCTCAGAGAGAGCAAGATGTGGCAAATTTCCCTACAGGGATTAATAAAGTATCTATATTCTAACTCCCCATCTTGGGACTGTGGGAAGAAGCCCATATTGCATACACTGAGCCATGTTTGTACCCAGGAAGCTTAACATAGAATGTGTGAACTTTTGTGTACTAGACAGTACTATGTGTTATTGACAGTAACCTGAATTTATGGGAAGAGGGTGCACCTGGTCCTGTAAAACCAACTCATATTCTTTGGCCCTAATACAACAGAGCAATCATTTTTCATATTGTCTCCCAAGAGATAGCTGCCCATAGCATCAGATGCTGTGAGCTGAAGGCATCCTTTGGTGAAAGACGCCATAAATTTCATTTTTGTGAACCAGTGGTGCTGGTTGTTTATGGGCCTGTATTTCTGTAGTATTTACCAACTATCCTGTTAAGTTTCTTTATGTCCTTGTGAGTTTTGACTTGCGACAATTATTCTTCTTGGCAGAGACAGCTTGGCTGTGATGGACGTATGCTGTTGTGATTTTTGAGATTGCTCCCCTTGACACATTAAACAGTTTAGCAGTTATTGTAATTAATGCACTGACAATTAGGGAATGTCTCCGGGACTTCGACTCTATATATATCTAATAGTCAGACCTCTTTTATGGCTAACAAATATTGCTGATTGGAATTTAATTAACCTGAGTCACCTTTGTAGCTGTAATTACAATTAATGTTCTTTTCATGTCATTTAGATTATATTGTCCACCCTCTAAATGTATTGCATAAAACATGACTCATTTAATATTTGCTAATATATTAATTACAGATTTACATCCAGAATTACATGCTGTTGTTAATCAAAGAAAGTACTGCTAATGACTGTTTATCAGTGGCAGGGTTGGAGTCATCAAAATTTAAGCGTATTTACGATTGTTCTCTTATTTTCCACTTGATTTACACTAACTCCAAAAACATCAACAATAACCATCTTTTAATGCCTAATAATCTTTTAATGGATAATATTACGACTTTTACAGATATTATACATGCTTCGTTCCTAATAAATGTAATGCTTGTAAAATCTCATAAGATTTTAAGAATAATGTTTTGTAGGTAAAATATTCGCTGTATACTTTAGTGTTTAGGATTTTGTTTTATAGATTTTATGTTTAAGAGTCAAAAAATACGTTTATTATCTTAGATTCAGGATTAAGTGACGCACTACTTTCACAGCTTCTTAGGTGAGTTGTATAATCTGTTTTCCGCGCAGTTATACATATATACAGATCTCGTAAAGTATCAATGTCAGTTATGGGCTAAAAGCGATGAGCATCATGGGAAATGAAGTTCTCTCCGTTTCTGCGTGTGGAGTGATGACGTTTTTGTGTTTATCGCTCGCTGCGACTGAGTGAAGATGGCGGACTCGGTGGCGTCTGGCTTCGGGGAGGAAAAGGAGACGGAAAATAACGACAAGGAAAAAGAGAAACCGGCGGCGATCAGCAAATTAAGGCCCGAGAAACACAAAAGCACATTGGAGGTAACGGAAACCCTGGGATTTTATGAAAGAAACACTGGCAAAAGGGACAAGCAGAGGAATCTCTCAGGTGAGTAGCAATGCTAACTCTCAGTGACAGTATAGCAAACGTCAGTTAGCTAGTTGCATCTGACAGCTACCGACATGAACGATGCAAATGATTTTTAGAAGTATTAGAAAGCATACTTTTACATTCCCGCCATATACCTACTATCACCTGTATGCTTTGAAGAAAACTTATGACGTATATAGAAAAACAATAGAAAATTTGCATAGCTAACTAATAACTGGCGCCTATGGAGGAATATAGCGGGTCTCCTTAACGGTGGACCCCCTTTAGCTTAGGTAAAAAAAAAGCAAATATTTCTGAACGGCTGCTGAAATATTAAATTAATATGGAATATGTAAATTGAACTGTTTTAGGAAAGACTGTGTTGGTACACTAAGTTTAGGTGTTTTGACTCGTTCATTTCAGACCCGTTTCGTCAGTCTTTTGCTATAAAGGCAGCACCGTGTCCCTAGCTGACATTGACCCTGTGCATTGCCTTGTGTTTTCGGGCTTCTGATTACGGCTGTGGGGAATAACAACTGTGACATTTTCTGAGTTATGAACTTATTTGCATCAAGGTTAGTGTTGTCCTGTAATTTCAAGCATAATTTACCTGGCTTCTCTGTGGCTGCGGGCACACTGACATTAATATCCAGGTCAGTTGGTCAGCTCTGTATGTTTGCCTAACGGGAAAAGACATGTATAAAAAAGAACTCAAGAGAACTGAGAGAAATCAGATTTATCCCCTTTTATCGTCCGCGCCCCGGGATTGCAAAATATGCATTTGTCAGGAACGGTACCGGTGCGCCCTAGGCGAACATCAGCGTTGGCGCCCCCAGTCCGAGGCAAAGTGAAACTGACTGGCAAGTGGGCGCCCCCTCAGAAGTTGGCGCCTTAGGCGGCCACCTATGTAGACTATAGGATTGACAGGCCCTGGATGGGGATCTCAGTTGTGCAGTGCCCGGAATGACATAAAGGGTCACTTAAGGGCGTTACTATGAGAATGGTTCATGCAAACGAAAACAAAACATATTGTGAAAATTCATGGCTGCATTATGGCAATATCCTGTCATGTTGCTGTCATATAATGAAATATAAGGAAATAATTAAAGACTGTGGACTTGATCAGTGGCATTTTTTTAAGTATGTCTAGTTATTACTGCCACATTTTTAAATGCATACCTCAGAGCCGTTACTTGTAAAATGTCATTGATGATATTCTTGCTCCTCATCTTGTGAAATCAGACACTGTAGCTGGAGATGAAGAATGGGATGAATTGAAATGAGGGTATGGGGGCTACTGGTAATCTTATCTGGGTGCATCTTCTCATTAATTCTGGAATTTAGAAAAAGTTGAAGTGTGTTGTTTGTTACATGGCTTTATCCCAGGAGATATTCATGGTTGACTTGCTGTCTCGCTGCATACAAGCAACCAGATGAGCTCTGATTTGCATTCATGCACACGTCCTTTAGCCGGCATAATATCAGTCTTGCAAACTTGTTGTGAGAAGTATCATTTTTTGTAAATTGCATAGTTGCTAATGGCTTACACTGTTTTATTGCACTCTCAATATCTTAATATTGCATGTACCTGCAATAGCAGAGTATTTAAAATTAGGAGTAATAGAATAAAACTAGTTGGAAAACATTCATTAAGTTTAAAACAGATTTGGTCTTGCATTACAATTCAGAAACAGTTGTCTGGAGTGTGCATTGAATGAAAAGGGTTTACCGATATTTTGCTTTGTACCTCTTGCGTAGGGGCATAGCTTATTGCCAGTAGTTGGTTAAAAATGTGTAAGCCAATATGTTAAACACACGTGATTGGTGTATGAGCTGCAATTTTATGTTTACCCGCAGTTATCTGATTATTTTTTTAAGATAAACATTGCAAGTCAGAGTGTATGAGAAGAATTATTCACTTTGTGGGAAGGTTAATGTTTATTTAAATTAACTGACTGATCACCTTTATTTTAACAGAAACCAAAAAACTCTTTCATGAAGAAAGATTATTTTTTGTAATGGAGAGCCTTGTGTGTTTTTTTTTTTAATAATAATAATTATTATTATTAATATTCTGGCAGTTAAAAAGTTAGCATGGTTGGGTTAGGATTAGCGCTTTAGGTAATAAAATACGGTTCGTTTTTGTGTGATGATTCCCTGACAGTAACGGGCAAAAAAGCTTAAGTCTACACCACTTTGGGCCTAAAAAGATTTCCCTGTGTTGCTTGCCTGCCTGTTTTGTTAGGCTGTCATGTGCTTTAATGTCGGTGAAAAAGTCTGCGAGTGAATTGGTCAATTTGCATGCCAGAAGCAGAACATAGTAAAGCGATACAGAAAAGAAAAGAAAACAATATTCACATTTCATTGTCCTACTTCTTTTCTAGTTCTTTTGTTGATTTAGTTAGCATTTAACTAAATTGATCTCATCACACTGCATCGGACAATAATGGTTAATTATTACTGGTGCCGTGGGCAGTTGTACACATATGGTATATAGAATTCTATATATTGCTGTTTGTAAACAAGGTGATGAGTCTGATTTTGAGCAGATGTTTTGGTTGTATTTCTAGGGTGTGGATTGTATTTGTAGGGTGTTGTGGTGTGAACTTGAATGTCAGGAACATGAACAGGAGGGCAGGTTGTTCGTTGTTCGGGAGAGGGACATTACGCCTGCACACTGATGTCAGACTAACAAAGGGAATGCAGGGAATGTGGACAGGCACACCTTGCAGGAGACACATAGCTGCTTATGGGAAGGCATAGAGTATTATGGAGGATGGAATTGAACTTATTACATCCTGCTTACTTTTCAGCAGGTGAAAGCCACTTGAAAGGGAATTTAGCAAGAGAACTATATTGCAGTATATTGCTACAGTATATTGCAGAGAGTGATTGTGAAAACGATTCCAAAAAACCCATTAAGGATTTTCCAATTGAAAGTGGAAATATTAGTCTGTCTGCTTATTTGTGGTTGTTTTTTTGTATTTAATTTGTTCAAAATATTTATCTCCACTATCCAGTTTATCACATCTGTATAACAGTCCTCTCTGCTCTTCCAGCCAGCTATTTTGGCAGGAGTGAGATTCTAGAAAACTGGCTTTCACTCCCACAAAGTGTGTTGTTTCTGACGTGATGTAATGCCAGTGGAAATCATGCCGGGCTGAGTGTGTTGTGTCAGGAATTTCCAGTTTTGGCAAATAGGAAAAGCCGAACATTTTCTTCTGCCATGTTCACATCAGTTTTAAACCGGGATTCTGCTTGCACCTTAAGCAGCGGCTCATTGACAATTGCCATTTTATTAGATATGTTACTGGAATTATATTTAAAAATACTTTATTTGTGGCAAGGTTTAAACAGTTTAACAGACAGAGCACTAATGGGCTTCTGTCTTTTTTCTTAAAAGCTACGTTCCCATGTTTGACTATAAGAGTATTGGAATGAGCCTCATTGCTGATTTCTAATTGAGACTTCACAAAAGTGCCTTTATGTTCATGCCTGTGTACTGATTTTACTGATTGCTGAAGGTGAGAAACTTCGCACAGTGCGCGTGCTTGTGTGCGTGCGTCCATGCGTGTGTGTTCGAGTGAGCAAACGAAGGAATGCTTTACATTAGCCCTGCTGCTGCTGCCTTTACTGATTAAGGTCAGACACAGTGGGACAGAGCTGTCTGTTTCCTGATGCCATCAACTCGGGCAACCATGCGAGTGCCTGAAGTCTGCAAGGGTCTGAAGTTCCAGGCCTGACTAATTGTTAAGGTTGATTTATGTCAGTGTTTCCCAATCTGGTCCTGGGGGACCCACAGACATCCCATGTTTTTGCTCCGTTCCAGCTCTCGTGTGCGCAGAATCTACACCGTAGGTCCTGTAGTCGCATAGCCTATGCTATAGCCTGACGTACACCTACAGGCATCAAGCTACGGTGCAGGGTACACGGCTACGACTCTTCACAGAAGTATAAATCAGCCTTTACCCTGTCAGAAATATGCCTAATTGCTTTCTGTGTTGTTTTTTGAGTAAATATTAGATCTAATATTAAATATAGTGGGTAATATCATCCCACGGTTGATTATGAAGTTGAATGGTGAAAGGCTTTTTAACGGTTTGAAAATCATGCCAAGCATGTCATTAGCAACTTGCTGCGTACTGGAAACTGAACACAGCATATTTGATGTGAGATTTAATCTATTTTACCTGGAATGCCATGGAGGCTAAGGAGTATCTATTTAGCAAATGTATTCTTATTAAGAGTATTGATCAGACTGCAGAATTTTAAAATATTGCTGTCACTTCATGTCCTTGGAGTTGCTTAGCTAACCCAGTAATGATGGTTCCCAGGGCTGGCCAGCATTCTGGACAAATATGACAAAATTCTATCATTCTGCTCTCACTTCTGCAAGAAATGATTCATTTGAGTTAAATTAGTCATGTCTTTTAACTGGCAGGGCAAGGAGTAGGGGGCATATTTCTCTTTATTTGGGGCATGATTGTTAAGTTTTTGACCACCCGCAATTGTGACCAGTCAGACTAAATATTAAATGAGTAAAGTGCTCTTGGTTTTGAACAATATACTAGGTATAGCATTTGCTTATTAAGAAAATCAGTGACAACTCTTCCACCATTATTAATGATATGACCAAAATGGTGTTTCTGTCAAATGACAGATGGGAATTTAAAGTCATTTGTTAGGTCTTAGGTGTCAGTGTAATAGCGGACAGGGAAATGAGGCTCGCTGCCATCAGACAAGACTGAATTAGCACCATTAGAGAAGTAAAATCTGTGGTATTAGCATAATAAAATAAAGGATTTGTGAAATAAATTACTATGCAAAAGTTAGCAGAAAAATTGGTGAAATAATGACAGATCAGGAGTATTTCTGTTTATGCATTTGTGATGAATTCAAGATCTACTAAAACACTACTTTCGTGTTTTAACTTTCGTGATGGTTAATCCTAGGGAAGAGGCTGGGAGTTCTGAGACTGATAACAATCCAGCGAAGAATGGAACCTTTCCATGAACAATTTGGAAGTCAGATATTTCTTTTTCTGGTGATATGATTGTATAATTTTAAGGGTGGAGATTGCATTCCTGATGAACAAGCATCCTGCAAACCGTGCTTTTAGTCACAAACCGTGTCACAGATGTGTATCTGACATCTCTAAATGTAAAGAGACGCTATCGTCTGCTTGGTTCGTTAATTGAAAGAATGCCACTGAGACATTTAGTGCTCCCGTGGAAAGCTGCATACATAAAGCTACAGTGGGGGATACTGCCAATTACGCGTCTGGCAGAGCAGTTGGCATTTCAGATGAGAGAGACTTCCTTATGCAAACAGGTGTTTGTTGGTGTGCTTTCTAACAGCATAGGGTTTTCCAGGTAGACGATGCTGTGATACAAAAATAGAATTACAGTTACTTTATGCCTTGTCTGGCTACACGCTATCAGTGGATCTACAAAATTAAGAGATGCAAACAAAATAGTACAGTTGAACTGCCGATCATGGCCTACACAGCGCTCAGAATCAGATAGCAAATGAAGCAGAGCTGTCATGATTACTCTATTATTTAAAAGCGTCGATTAAAAAATTTCCTTCTCGATTACTCGGCAATATGGCGGAAGGGAGACGGTGCATGCAGGATGTGGGTCCAAATAAACAGCGAAAGCATCAGTTGTGCGGAAGCACTTCACGTTAAAAGAGGATGAAAATGCAGCCGGTATTGCAAAGCAAAACTTACATATCACCACAGCTCGACTGCAATGCAAACACATCTTAAATGAAGATATTCAGGTTCGGCGGGCTCACCCAATAATGCGAGATTAGCCATAGAGACGTGCCATTTAGCCTTTCGGAGTAGCCTAGCCTGTCTTGGTATCGCTATAGCTTAAATCATTTTGCTTAATTTACTATAATTGCTGTTAAACCATAGGTTATATCCCTGGAACATCATCCGGATTGTCTTAAGCAATACAGTATGTAACAATATAATATTTTTGTTGAGCTTATTGTGTGCTTTTCAGTAGGGCTGAATGATGTTGGAAAAAGTTGACATTGCAATATTTATCAGTTTAAAATGAACTATATAGCCAAACAGAACTTATCTACCAACAAAGTCTGTCAAATAAGTGGGTGGTGTTGCCGTTAGTTGTGCCAGCAGACACAAAGCAGTGCCGACAAATCACTTGCTTTTCCTCAAAACCATCTCTGTGAAATACAAAATATTTCCATAGAGCAGAAGATGAATGTGTTTTTGTGAGCAGGCTCTGTTCACTTCTCTCCTCTTTGCTCATTTTTGTTTAATTTCTCACAAACGCACCGCACGGTCTATGAATGAATGGAATAGCAAGTAGGAGAATGATTTTGATGTGAGTGCATGGAAAGCTCATGCAAAATCAGTAAACTTTAGACCGATTGATTTTAATGTATTTTATTTAATTATCTTTTATTTTAACATGTACTAGATAATCTTGGAAAGAGGAACCATCATTAAAATTCCAAACCCTTCTAAATTTTGTTGCCTTTTACTGACCAAAAATGTTTTAGCACAACTTATTGTTGGTTTGAAGTGAACCCCGCAGACTACGGCAGTCCTGGCTACATGACAGTTGCATATCCATGAAATACAATGTCAATATTAACATTGCAAATTATGGAAAGCCTGATACTGAGGGTGACACAGTGGGTATCAGTGTCCCCACACACCGCAACATTTTGTGTGTAGAGTTTGCATGTTCACCCTGTGTGGGCGTGGCTTTTCAGCACATTCTCCGCTTTTCTTTTAGTCCAGAAATATGTAATTTATTATATTATATTGTATATAAACGATTAGTTGATGAATCGTCAGAATAATCGGTAGACTACTCGATTATTGATATAATCATAGTGACAGCCCTAAAATGAAGTTTGTAAAACTGCAATTTCTTTTCACTTCATTGATATAATCTTTCATTTAACATATGGAAAAAACTACTTTTAAAAACCCACATTTAATTCTTCTACCCATTAGTAGAGGTGAGTATGTTGCCAAAGCTTTTCCCCAGATAAGTGCCCTTGTTTACGGACGCTCAGCAGAACAATCCGGGGTCTGGCAGCAGTAACCTGCACATTATAAATGTCTGTGTGTGTGTGTGTGTGTGTGTGTGTGTGTGTGTGTGTGAGTGTGTGAGTGAGAGAGAGAGAGAGAGAGAGAGAGAGAGAGAGAGAGAGAGCGAGAGCTGGGTTCAGTCTAATCTGAACCGTGCAGGGTTAAAGTATGTAGGGACTGGAAAAAAAAAAACAAAATGTCCTCAGAAGCATAGCTGTAGTATACAGCCAGTGTTATTTATTATTTATTGGGGGTAATAAAAACTTGTTAGCTTGTTTCTAGTCTCCCATTGAATAAAAACATGTTTATTACTTTGTTACTTTTTAAAATTAACTCTATATTCCATTCCTTACTTTTAAAATGTATATATTCCGCAAATTGCCATTTCGTTGTATTTTCTTTATGTAGAATATGATTTATTGGGTGCTGGGTTATAGATGTGCTAAAAAACCTAGTATAGTAGGTGGTGCCAAAATGGCAAAAACAGGGTCTCACCCCGGTAATCTGCTGTTTGCACTCAGGTACTGTATTGAGGATTGTATTTCTGACAGTGGACATTACTATTCTCTGTGTTTTTGAATGGCTCTGTATTAACACGGACGTCACTCTTTGTTTATCCTTTCTGTCTCCAATGCAGACCTTTCACTGGTCCGCTTTATTAGCGCGGAGCTAACGCGGGGCTACTTTCTGGAACACAATGAGGCGAAATACACCGAGCGGAGGGAGAGAGTGTACACGTGTCTGCGGATCCCGAGAGAGCTGGAGAAGGTAGGCCTCGTCCCCCCGCCCGAACATCATTTAAAAAATTTGCTGTTGTGGAGTTGCAGAGTGCGAACACTGTGCAGCCTTGAGACCCACAGATCTGGGAGGTGCATTTCATTATTATGAGTAAATGAGAAACACTCTTTTGCACTTTGCACACCCGGGTTTTCCTCATGGACTTCCTGTCAGAATCATCTGGGGGGGGGGGGCTATAACTCTGCGTGCCCATTAAATAGGACAAGTCTTGGAATAGGAAATAGGTCTCTCTGGCTGGCGGGCTGCGCCAAGGCCCCAGATTGGCTGGCTATGCCTGATACTGGGTTGCCCTATGTGTGTTAGTACATGGCACACACACAGTAGCATGACAAGGACAGGTCTATGTGGCAGTATGATTCTGCCCAGACTCTGCCTCCTAAACACTCAGTAGCCAAATCTGTAACAACTGTCGATGTATCAATTCTCATATAAAACATTCATTTCCGTGTTACATCACATTTACCCACATTTTTACTTTCTTTTTCTCCCATATTTACTGGCCATAGTCTTTTAGTTATCAGTAAAATAGCCCAGGTAGAGCCATATAAACACCACAATAGGGAGACAAAGTTACTGTTGGTTGGAGAAAGTGTCCCTTTGCCTTACTTTGATTCTCCTCCTGGTAAGCTGGACGTACATTCCACAGCTTGTTGTAAATTAGACTATATTAAGTCATAATCATATTGGTTTCTTTATTACAGGATTCTGGGAAAATCAGGGTTTTTTTTCCCTTTAAATAATTCCAAGTTTACTGGAATAGACTGGCATTGATGCTAATCAATGTTGGGGAGACATGGAGTTCTGTTACTGAGCTGTGAACAAAACACACTGCAGGGTCTGTATAAGATAGGAACAATTATGTCTACTTACTGGAGATTTATGTCAGTAACTCTCACACAGTAATAAGCCTTGTGGTTAACGTAACTGAGGGTGATTACGCCCTGCAGCAGTTTGTTTACAAACCTGTGCTTGATCTACAGTACAATTAATGCCAAATATAGGCCTAATTACTGGGTTTTTATGCACTTTGTCTGTAAGATGCTGACCGCATAGGATCAGGTTAGTGTCAATGAAGCAGTGAAGCAGAGTTTAAGGCAAGGGTTAAAAAAGGTAACTTAAAATAAAGGAACATTTTAGGCATTGATGCCGTTTTGCCACTAGGTGGGTCTGAGCACATGCCAGCTTCAATCCGGACGGCACTAAGCCAGGAAGCTGTTTCCTGCTGATAACGTCGGATTTTTCATTACCTATTTCCATATATATATGTTGGCCGTTTTCTCCTGTTGGCTCTTGCTTTTGGTTTGCCTCAGTTTTCAGATGTGCTGCTGTTTATTTAACATAAAATGGACATGAATAAACTGCTGCATAAAACAAGAGTGTGCAGTATGATTGACTTATATATTGTACTTTAATTGCCTCTGTTTCAGTTTGAGTGTTTTGAATGGATACAGTTCACTAGTTTTGAAGTTTCAAGTAGTTACTTTATTGTATCATGATTAAATACATGATTTATCTTCTGATATTAATGCATTTTAATATAAATTCCCTTTTATCAATGAAGACTGGTCGTTATGAGGAATGCTGTTTTAGTTTGCCTGCTTGATGTCTTCTGGTTGCTTGATCATGAATCTTGTGCAGAAGTATCACGTTGCTTAGAATGAAGTGGAGGTGAGGAAGCTGATGTTTAACTCGTTTAAGGGGGAATAGCAACAAGGAGAGAAACACACGTTCCTTCTGAACAAAGATGAAAAAGTCTTCTTGTGCATTTCACCACTTTCCTTGAAGGTTTTGAAACGTCAACTAAACCACCAAGGAAATACAGCCCCGTTTCGAAAAAAGTTGGCAGCAAATTCAAATTGAGCATATATTTGTCATAAAACAGTAACATTTCTGTTTCAACATTTGATATGTTGGCTTTGTTCGTATATGATTATATGATTATAAATTTTCAATGAAATACCGGTTTATATGATTTGTAAATCATTGCGTTCTGTTTTTATTTACGTTTGACACAGCGCCCAACTCTTTTTTTGAAATGGGCAAAGATGTTTCCCAGGTAGGTTTTAATGCAGACTGTCCCTGACTC
Organism: Mormyrus iriodes; assembly: GCA_011763525.2. Lineage (NCBI taxonomy): Eukaryota > Metazoa > Chordata > Actinopteri > Osteoglossiformes > Mormyridae > Mormyrus > Mormyrus iriodes. Next base: position 1,299,379 of record JAAGVU020000049.1, read on the forward strand.
ACAGCTGAGTTCCGGTCTGACAGACGGGCCTTACGTCAGAATGGGATAATCGCGCTGACTTCTGGGTGTAAGAATGAGGCTGGGTAGAGTAGCCAGGTGTACGGCGGCCTGAGATTTATGTTTGCATATGTTTACTTAATTTCTGTTTTGTTTTTTTAAAACTTCATCCATATTTACGAGTCGTTGTAGGTCACATGGGATGTAAGTCGGCGACGGTCTGTTTTAAGAAGTGATTCCTTGTCACCTGTCTCCACGGTGATGTGATGCTGGATTTTGACATTAGACTCTCCTCTCTGACTCCCCAGCTGATGTTCTTTGGCTTCTTCCTGTGCCTGGATGCCTTCCTGTATGTGTTCACCCTGCTCCCACTGCGGGTCTTACTGGCGCTCATCAGGTTCCTCACGCTGCCATGCTGTGGACTGAGGTGAGCATGTCCTACCCTATCCTAGTACTGCCCTACCCTACCCTAATACTGTCCTACCCTATCCTAATACTGCCCTATCCTATCCTAATACTGCCCTGCCCTATCCTAATACCGCCCTACTCTGTTGTATCCTGCCCTGCCCAAACCCTACCCTTCTCTACCCTTCTCTGTCCTGTCCTACCCTTACCCTACCCTTCCATACCCTGCCCTACCCCTGCCCTGCCCTGCCCTACCCCTGTCCTACCTCTACCCTACCCTTCTCTACCATTCCCTGCTCTGTCCTACCCCTGTCCTACCCCTACCCTACCCTTCTGTACCCTGCCCTACCCCTGTCCTACCCCTGCCCTACCCTTCCCTACCCTGCCGCACCCTTTTCCTGCCCTACCATATGCTACCCCTGTCCAGTCCTGCCCTACCCCTGCCTTGCCCTAGCCTGCCCTACCCTACCCTTCCCTACCCCTACCCCACCTCTGTCCTACCCCTACCCTACCCTGTCCAGTCCTGCCCTACGCCTGCCTTGCCCTAGCCTACCCTTCCTTACCCCTACCCCTGCCCTTACCCCACCTCTCTCCTACCCCTATCCTACCGTTCCCTAACCCTGTCCTACCCATACCCTACCCTGCCCTACTCCTACCCTGCCCTACCCTACCCCTACCCTACCCTGCCCTGTCCAGCCCCGTCCAGCTTAAGGGCTTACTGTCACCTGCTAATTAACCCAAATATCACTTTTGACTCCTGTAGTATTGTACTTCCCCTTAATTTGACCAAGTAGCTTTAACCGGATACTGTCCAACTCTAAACGCACATCCTAATACTTTGCGATACAAAGACACCAGTCATCTATGTTGTCAAATAAGTGTGTGTGTGTGTGTTTTAGATAGGTGAGAGAGACAGAATCGGTACCCATGCAGTCCTCTGTTAGTGGAAGCCTTTTTTTAAATTTAATGTGGATTCAGAGGATGCCACCTTTTTGTCCTCTTCGTTACCCTGAAAGTGAATGTAGCTGTTGATTGTATTCCTGCTTTCTCCACCTTTAGGGCTAATATATGCCCATTCTGCAAAAAGAGGAGGTATGCACTGAGTAGGTGGGCATCCCCCATGCCTGTGTCCTGCCGTGGCTCCCCTTTAACTCGAGGGCTCGTCCCTCTCCCCACCGCCCCTGTCCGTGCGATGTGACCTTTTGGCTGCACCCTGCATCTGCACTTCCATCTCAAGTGTCCCGGGGGTGGCTGTGTGTGCCAAGCTCTATCCAGACCCCCCTCCTGTGCAGCGCCATTAACGCTCCAACTGTGACACCCCCCTGCTTTGTGCCCTCTGCCACCCACTATATTGACCTTACTAATCATATATTAGCCCCTTTAGACTTCCTGACACTTACATATAGCCGTAGCAATATCTGTCCTGGCTTATCTGTCCTGTTCGGCCCCTAGCGGCACCATCCCTGTGTGCTCCAAGCCCAAGAGGTTGACCGTGAGTCAGGAGAAGCCATGATGTCCCTGGCCACACTATTACCTCCTGCTTCTTGTTAAACTGCGCAGTGAGCTCTCGTTTTCCCAGAATAATTAGTATAATTTCCATCGATGGCCTGGAATCTATAGTTACACTAGATTAAAAAGCCATAGTTATGAATTTTTCCAATTCTGTGGCTCTGCGTTCGTGTGTGAGCTGAACGCGCAGACTGGACAGGACCCGTGCAGATAGCTGTTAATGCAACTCTTCAGCACCGTTCTTCTGGAAGAATTGGCAGTGTCATAAACACTAAGAATGAGTAAACGGATGCAGAATTTTACGGAGTGATAGCAGCTGATAATCCGGTAATGATATTTAAAACCAGTGCAGCAGCTGTTCATGTTTTTGTCCCAGACTACATGCAGTGTTCCTAAACGTCCACCAGAGGCCGCTCCTCTTTAAGCTTGCGTGAATTGGTTATTTGGTACTTGATTCAGTATCTTTTGTTTATACGCAAGAAGAATTGAATGCTATAAATGGAAAATGAAAGAAGGAAAATTTATAGAAATACAGTAATGAGCAAAAGTCTTAGGTGGTCATAGAAAATGATGTTTAAATGATCTTCATGTTGGTGTAAAACTTTGCTTTTATGTCTGTCAAAGTGTGTCAGATTAGCCATTTCAATACCTCTCCTATAGTCACCCCAGTATTCACAGCAACCGTCCAGTACACCCATATATTTAAACCATTGTTAACTCGACCTGTAGCAGGCCTCATATGGCTAACCAGTACCTCGCTGACCTTTTTTTTATTGTTTAAGTAAATTAATTATTGTGCCCGCAGCCTCTGGGATAGGCTCCTGACCCCCCGCGACCCCAAATGGGATAAGTGGATGCAGAAAACGGCTGGATGGATGGAAGTGAATTAATGAAGTGAGCTGGTAGTGAAATGTAACAAATATATGGAATGGCTGAGGCCCCTGAGGAGAGGTTTGGGAACTGAAGCGGTGTTCATCTACCCACCCAGCAAGATACCAGTAATTTTTTAGAGGACAGATGAAATTCTTGTTGGCTTTTATTGTGTTACCCTTAATATACATATATTTTGATATTAAATAGTGTTTTTTGTTCTGGGCAAATGTATATTCACTATCCAGATAAATAGCTTTAAACATTTTCATTGACTGCCTGAACCTTTTGCACAGCACTGTATGCTGAATAATCTACAGCATTTGATAAATGGGAACAGAAGTTGTGTGGAAATAAGATTAAATAATTTCTCAGTAATATATTACCAGTGACATGCATTTGTCATCCGTGGCCTCGTGCTTAGTCCTGGATCTCAGCACCAAGCAACAGTTTCCAAGATGACACGATTTCAGGATAGAAACAGTGCGTCTCGCAGGCAAGCTGTGTTGTGTGTACATTATCTTCTGGAAATTGTGCTACTTTGCATAAGCCTAGACCTATCTTCTGGGTCTGCAGCAGCATTCAGGCAATGAGAGGGGCTCTGGGTGAATGGGCCATAGCTTTTTGGTGATACCTGAAAAATGAGAGATTGTTGGGTGTGCTTTTCCTAATTTTACCTTCAGTTCCCAGCCTCTTTTAAAAAGCTGTCTATGCTTTTTAATGAAATAATGGGTTTCATTGGCAATTTAAACTCTGTAGTATGCTCCTGAAGAATTGAGGTTCTAGGGAAAAGTAAGGAAAAGAGCTGAGCATTCCTCCAGTCTGCCACTAGATGGCACTTAAAACGCACCGCAAAGCAGTCTGAGAGCTGTTTATGTCTGCCTTTAACAAAGGTGACCTTTTATGGGAATTTAAATCCTCAATTAAACATTTCGATTTGTACAGTGGAATTCAAGCATCTTTCACATCTCACTTCACCGTCTTGGTTAACTTCAAAAGTAACTGTCAAACCGTGGTATCAGGTCGCGTTATTGTCTGTATGGGTATAATTCTTTCTGCGAGAAGCACTGTAATTTCAGAATGGCCTTTTGTCATTTGTCTTGTGTTATTAGTTTCGCTTTGTTAGTTTCCTGTGTGAAAGGTAGAAGGTGTGGGGCCTGTTTGAGGTCTTCAGTTAGCCCCACCTCTGGGAACAGGTCCAGGCATGATTAGGTGAGAATTTGCTCAGTTTCTGGGGAATCCCATGGACTATTCACCTCTCTGTTCCCATCAGTCCTGAATTTTTTTATTTAGACATATATATGCAACTTGAGTCTACATATAAAAACTTCACCCGGATTTCATTTTTAATATGATGTTCATTATCCTTCTTTGCAGTTTATTTTGAATTTCTCCCTTTTGAAAGCCCATTCCAAATATTACTACTCATGGAAACTTTTCACAAAATAACTTGCATGGTGCATCCTGTTCAGTTGATTTTTTTATGTTATTTTAACTACATGCTCTTCATTGTGCAGTTTATAAAATGATGGCACCCCTTCACACAGTAACGTTACTAACTACATATCAGCGTGTTTCGGTCATCATGACGACCAACACTGACAACTAGTAGCCACGATACCTGGTACTTTGCAACTTGGAGCAACTGATGTTGGATAGCAGGTTAAAGTACTACTTATGGAATCGATCTTTTAATTTAAGTAGGAAAAAGCGACCACCTCATCATGCCCTTTGTGAATTGCATTTCTGCTAAAGCACAAAACACAAGAGTTGGCTTTAATATCATTGAGAAGTAGCCTTACTCATTGAGGCAGTATGGCATAATGGTGATGACTAACCGTAATGACAACAATTATTGCCTTGTGTGTTATGGGCAGGCCTTCATTAAGCTGGATTCTTCACTGTTTGTTCCTTTGTAGACCTGCATTCCGACTGATTGAGGCCTTCTGTTAGAAATATTGCATTCTGCTCTTGACCAGAACCTATTTTCCCGTCTGGTTTTATCCACTCGACTTCTGTCCTGATTTGTTCTATTTCCTGCAGGACTGATGCATGTCCCATATCTGACTGTTTGTCCGTCCGTCTGTCTGTTCCTCCGCATGCTTTTCCTTCAGTGGCTCGCGTCTGCTGCAGCCCGCCCAGGTGTGCGATGTTCTGAAGGGCTTCATCATGGTCATCTGCTACTCGATGATGCACTATGTGGATTACTCCATGATGTACCACCTGATTCGAGGCCAGTCGGTCATCAAGCTCTACATCATCTACAACATGCTGGAGGTACCGTGCGGCGCTGTTCTGTTTTCAGAAGGTTCTGTTGACTCTGTCTCATCAGGAAGACGAGCTTCACGTTGATGTAGCCAGTTGGGAAAGTTTCCACTCCCTGCAGTTAATGAAACTGCATTCCTAAACTTTGTTCCATTTCTGAATCCCCACATAGGTGGCAGATCGCCTGTTCTCATCTTTCGGTCAAGATATCCTGGATGCTTTGTACTGGACAGCCACGGAACCCAAGGAGAAGAAAAGAGCCCACATAGGCGTGATACCCCATTTCTTCATGGCCGTGCTTTATGTGTGTATCCTTTCATGCCTGCTTGGGAGCCCTGATTAACACCCCATAGGGGCAGCATTGAAGTTCACCATTGGGTCTCAGTGGCCCTCAGCCACCGCCTGTAGATGAGAAGCCTTATTTTCCTCAGCCTTCAGTTGCAGTTCTCCATGCCATTCTCATCATGGTCCAAGCAACGACACTCAACGTGGCTTTCAACTCCCACAACAAGTCCCTGCTCACCATCATGATGTCTAATAATGTAAGTTCTCTGACATAGCTTTTAAACTTTTAAAGCTTAATTAGTATTCCATTTCATCTTGATATCAAACTAACATAATATTATGCTGCCTAGTGCACTGTTGCAGAGTAGTTAACAGGGTCTAAATGGATTCCGTGTTTTACCACAGGACAGGAGTAAATATTTGAATTCCAAGTTGTAGAGTTCATATAAGCACTATGTACTTTACTGAAGAAATGGATACATTACATTACATTGGCCCAGCAGTCATGTTTAAACACATTCCTCACTTTTGCAGTTCGTTGAGATAAAAGGAAGTGTTTTCAAGAAGTTTGAGAAGAACAATCTGTTTCAGATGTCCAACAGCGGTAAGTCGGATCCCGTAGCCCAGTGTTCCTCAGCCTGGTCCTCGGGGTCCCCCAGACGGTCCACATTTATTCTTCCTCTCAGCTCCCTGCCAGACAATCATACCGAGAGCTGGGAAGGAGCAAAAGCGTGGACTGTCTGAGGGTCCCCCAGAACTAGTTTGAGAAACACTGCCCTAGCCTGAGCTAAGTGCTGATAAGTTTCGCTTGAGATTATGTATCTTTGGGTGTTGCATTTGAAATACGGTGAAACACAGTCTATGCTTTTCAGAGTTTATTCCGCTAAATCTCAACTGTAAAGGTATCTTTTTTTAAAATGATAATCAATATTGCGCAGTTCACCTTGAATGCTGCCATGCACAAAGCCCTAAGCTGCCAATTTGGAGCATTCTCTGCCCCTTCGCCATATTCACAGTTATATGTATAGCCTTTTAATTAGCTCACCTGCTCGCTTTCCATGCAGCTGGCGTTGGGTATTTAACGGTTGGGGATTCAGAGATGTGGGGCTAAGATTCAGGTCCTGGACCTGGATCTGGACATTTATATTCTTGAGGCAACCATGCAAACCCAGGCAGAGTATTTCATATTAATGAAAGCAATACCCTTTTGGGTTCATTGTGTAAGTTTTTCATGATAGTTTAGTGGGGAGCACTGGAGTCTTACGACACAAGGTTATGGGTTTGTTTCCCACCGTACAAATGGTGTTCTTATGCTGCTCCTGTGTTAGTATAAGTTTTCTCCCAGGTTTTGAGTAATTTCATTCAAGTTTTTAGCTGATGTCCTGGTACAGCTGAGCATCTGTTTTAATTTGTTTGTTTTTTTATCATCAGGGACGGTGTAACCATGTATTGCTGGTGATGTAGTATAAGAGAATGTAGACGTTTTTTTGGAGGGACGGTATTAATTTGACCTTTAAAAAGCCTGTTAATCAGTAGGAATCATGTTTTTTTTTTATTTAGAAACATATTTAGGTAGAAATCAGAAACTGTTTGGAAAGCAGAGAGGCTTAGCTGGCATCTTCGTGGCCCTGAAGCGCCTGGGTTGATGGTTGGGTGGGTACATTCTGGGCTCTGCTTTACACTCACTGGTTAAAGTTAATTCTGTTGATGGACCAAATACGACGTCAGAACCCTGGGATGAGTTTGGATAGGAAGGTGATGGGGTCCGTTGAGCAAAGCAGTGATTGACAGTGTACTGTACTCATGAAGATTTCGAAGCCTTTCCCAACACACGCGTTTCTGCATGTGTGAGATGTGTTGCTGCAAAAGCACTCTGTCATTTGTAAGGCGGGATGTGTATCTTGTGCTTCCTGTTGTCCAGATCCCTATAATCTTGCTTTGATAAGCATGGAACATAGTTGAATGTATGCATGCATAGAGGTTGAGACACTGATTGTTATCTTCTTTTCAAAATATAATGAATGCTTTTGGCTTTTCTTTTTATCCTTTGCAGACATCAAAGAAAGATTTACGAACTATGTACTGCTACTCATAGTGTGTCTCCGAAACATGGAACAGTTCTCCTGGAATCCAGGTGAAGTGCATTAATGACCAACATCCCCTGAGACAGCAGTAGTGGTGCGGAAGTGATTAATGCCTCCAGCCCCTGGAATGTTCTGACTTAAGCTTTCTTTTGAGCTCAGTACATTTTTTGGTTGTTGGAAATGTTTTGCTGATATAAAATTGGTCAAATGAAAGTTTGAATGATCATTTGAATTGCCAATATTCATCTTGTCAGTAGAGTGGTGTTACAGATGGAGTTTAAACAAGAAAGTTATTGAACAGACAATATAACTAAAAAAAAATGATCAAAGTCTGTGTTAATATCTTTGTTTTTATCAATTTCTACACTTAGATCACCTGTGGGTCTTATTTCCTGATGTCTGCATGGTGATAGCCTCTGAGATAGCTGTTGACGTCGTGAAGCACGCCTTCATTACCAAGTTTAACGACATCACAGCGGATGTAAGCAAACTATCCAAGGAAAAATGATCGTTTTTCCGCAGCGGGATGCAAATTATGTATGGGGGGAATGCATGGGTAGGATTTGCCCTACAGAGACATAGAGGAATTCACAGTCTCTTCCAGCTGATCATAAATCCAATGGGCACATCTTTGGACCAGCAGGATTTCCACATGAACAGTGTCCACTTGACACCAAGCAGATTGGCAAGAATTGTGTTAGTTTGTTGTGCTGGCACGTCTCATCACATTACATCACATTACATTTATTTATTTAGCAAATTCTTTTATCTGTTGCGATTTACAAGTGAGGGAGGTTGTGCAATGCAAGAAAACAGCTGACTGGAGCCAGCTAGTCTGAGTTTCCGGTGAATGTTCAGGCACTTGTTGTAAAGTTGTGTTACTACATACACACCTTTCAAACACAGCGAGAGCCTAAGCAAACTATTCGAATTAAAAGACAGAGTGCAGCAATAGCAGGGTTCGGCAAAGAGCAGCTATGGCTAGTAGAGGTCTCCCGGAACGGCTGGGTCTTAAGGCATTGCGTGTTGAAGGTGTGCACTCTCCTGGAGTGGTATTGAATTTTATTTTTTGATAGAGCCAAAATAGCACTGCATGCAGAGCAGCGCTTCAGCGTAGCCTCAGAGTGATCTTACTCAAGCTTACAGATGCCATATGGCCCAGCCTGTTCACAGTGTTAACGTTCATCCCCATCTACAGTAAATGTGAAGTGAAGTGATCCTCATGCAATTTCAGATGTCCTATTCCAAGCATGACGGAGCATCATATTCCTGCTCTTAATTAGCGGGGTCCGCTTCTAACTTAGACCTCCCAGATCTAAAGGCAGCACGTAAATCCTACACGATCTGGGTGGCAGTGCATGGGGGGGGGGGGTTATTGGTGGATCTGTAGGACCAGAGGGGGGCCGTAATGCATTATAGGGATAGATATGGTAAGTTCCACATTTCATTGGTGTTCCACAAAATGTGGTGAACATATGCATGAGAATGTCACAAAGCACATGGAACTGCACAGTAATGGTGCTTTGTCTTCTGTCTTAGTTGCAGGGCAAACACACTCACATAACTGTTAACTATCTTTTGTTATGCATTAGTTATACACTAAATTACTAAATTGTTCCATAAATCAAGTGTCCCGTTGAAAGATGTGTTCTTTAAGCATCACCATCAGTGTGTGCAAACTGATTCGGCGCAGTGTACAACTTGTGGCTCGTTCGTATAATTGTATTCTGTTTTAAATGAAGGCTAAATGTGTCACGTTAAAGACAGTGGTGTGTGAAATGCAGATGCTTTTTGATGTCCTTTTCTGAGCTGTCTGCTCGCTGTCAGAAATCGGGAAATGAGAATCGCTTGTCTCTGTTGCGTCCTCAGGTGTACAGCGAATACAGGGCGAGCCTCGCTTTCGACCTTGTCAGCAGTCGACAGAAGAACGTAAGTCTGAATAGCGCCGGGTTGGGAACGTAAGCAGATGTCTGTAGTGCCGTCACACTGGTTCTCACCTTCATCTGTGCCGTTTCTGTACCCTAAGGCGTACACAGACTACAGCGATTCGGTGTCACGGCGAATGGGCTTTATTCCTCTGCCTCTGGCTTTACTGGTACGTTTGTCAGTTTCCTGTTGACAAGTTACTCTACTTCCTTATTAATATATCTTGGATTATGTAAAACCATGTTATAGCTTTCACAATGACTGTTTCCCTGTAAAATAATACAACAGCCCAGGCATGCATCTATCCGTACCTCTTCCAGTCATATATCCAGTAAACAGTAATGGTGTGTTTGGTACCTGTCCCAAAAAGCATAGGTGATAGTCTAGATGGGATGCCAGTTTCAGTAATGCATGTTATGGAAAAAAAAGTGTTAATTTTTACTCACCTAAGTGGTTTATATGATTTTTGAAATAGATGGATGAGTAATGAATGATTTAACTCTTAAGGGCTAAAATATGAGGTTGGATTTTTGTTATTAACGTACTGCTCTGGGCCTGAAATTGGTACTAGATTTACACTACCGTTCAAAAGTTTGGGGTTACATAGAAATGTCCTTGTTTGCAAAAGAAAAGCATTTTTTTGACTATTGAGGCTGGAAACTACTGGTTTTGAATATCTACATTGGCATACAGAGGCCCATTATCAGCAACCATCAGTCCTGTGTTCCAAAGGCACGCTGTGTTTGCTAACCCAAGTTTATCATTTTATAAGGCAAGTTTGATCATTAGAAATCCCTTTTGAAATCATGTTATCACAGCTGAAAGCTGGTGTGCTGTTTAAAGAAGCAATAAAACTGCCTGTCTTTAGATTAGTTGAGTGTCTGGAGCATCAGCAATTGTGGGTTCGACTGAAGAGTCAAAATGGCCAGAAACAAAGAACTTCCTTCTGATACTCATCAGTCTGTTGTTGTTCTGAGAAATGAAGACTATTCCATGGGCAATCTGTAAGTGACCCCAAACTTTTGAACGGTACTGTATGTCTGACTGCTTATGACAGAGCAGCACAGCGGCATGTCAGTAAACTCCTCCTCATTGTCTCACAACAGCTGATCCGAGTGGTGACGAGCTCCGTGAAAATCCAGGGATCCCTCTCTTGTGTGTGCGTGCTTCTATTCTACCTGGGGTAAGATGTGTGCCGTATGGTTACTATAATATACAATTATGCTTCAGTAATGCGACTTATTCATAAGCTTTCCTACAGAGATGGGCATGGAGTCCTTTAGTAAAACCTTTTAATGCATCTGTCTTTGTTTTGTTTTATTTTTTTCAAGCTTAAAGTTTAAAGACAGTTCAGAACACATATAATCTTATAGTTTTTTTTTCTGTCACCGTTCCCCTATTTTCTGTTTATTAAAGGCTGTTCCTGCTGGGCATTTGCGTAAGACAGGTGCGATAACTAATGCATTTAATGCCCATGAATTGTGCAAAAAATATTTTGTCATTGTCCCAGCTGTCAGGGCTTTCACATCGTCCTCGTTAAAATGCGCCTAGAATCGCTTACTCTCAGTGGGGGGGAGCAGTAAAATATAACCATTGCAGGGACTTCATAATTTTTTGCTCTGTGCTGCAGTTTGTTAGTCTGTCAAGAAGCTTCCTTCCATATTAATGTTATTTATGCAGCAATATTCTCATATTTCACCAACATTACTCAAACCATGTGTGATAATGCGGTTCTAAAAGAAGATTCGCTGAACATCTGTGCATTGCTCAGAACTCCATGTTGGATCGTTTTGATTAGTTCTCCAGAGGGTTAAGGATCCTCCTTGTTGCTGAATGTTTTCTGACCCTCAATAATGATGTCCATTTGGTCCAAATCCCTTTTGAAATTAATGGATAGATTAAACAGTGGAGCAGTGATCAGTCCATGCATGCAAAATCATCTTTTTAATGAGGCTGCAAGCCCTTTTTTTTGGGTAAAATTCTGCTACTCGAAGTGTCAGAAGCCACAGTTCAATTCTGTAAAAAAGATGTAACCTTTGCATCAACTCAACACTGTTCTGTTTGTGGGAAGCGCTGTCACATTCAGAGGCTTATGAGTACGTTGGTGAGTGGAATATAAAATTAGAGTATGAAAGGCTGTTGTAGGAATCATGGAGATAGAATTATGATACTCGGTGTCTCAGAATGCTGTCTGGGGTTGTGTTGCATGCCAGTGGCGAGTCAGTGTGAAATGTCAGAATCGGGACCCAGTCCAAATGCAGTTCTGCTCTTATGGCACCTCTGTTTGGGCTGCAAGGCACTGTGCTCCTGGGCAGATGAGGGAACTTGCGATTATCTTTTAGGCCTCATTCTGCTACCGGATCAGCACATCTGTCCCACTTCCGTACGATCATGGATTGGGAGGTTAAACCTAAAAACTGACAGTGCCATGGGTTTTATGGATGATGCTGTGTGAAGCCGTGTAGGCTGTTGCAGACCTTATTCATTCAGCTAATGTCTTCCACAGTTGCCTAAATGTGTCTTAAACATGTAGTGCCTGCTGTTGCAGAATAGATCTCTCACGATTGTTCGATCAAACTCGATTATTTAAAAGCGTCAATTAAAATTTTCCTTCTCGATTACTCGGCAATATGGCGGAAGGGAGACAGTGCATGCAGGATGTGGGTCCAAATAAACAGCGAAAGCATCAGTTGTGCGGAAGCACTTCACGTTAAAAGAGGATGAAAATGCAGCCGGTATTGCAAAGCAAAACTTACATATCACCACAGCTCGACTGCAATGCAAACACATCTTAAATGAAGATATTCAGGTTCGGCGGGCTCACCCAATAATGCGAGATTAGCCATAGAGACGTGCCATTTAGCCTTTCGGAGTAGCCTAGCCTGTCTTGGTATCGCTATAACTTAAATCATTTTGCTTAATTTACTTTCTATGATTCCAGTATGTCAAAAGAATCGTTGCTAAAACTAAGTCTATCCCTATCACTTAGCCACATCATCTTACATAACACGCTACATGATAACCATATTGTATTGTATTTCATGTATTCGTTTTTTTGTTAACGTATTATGTGTTTTATGGCTAAACAATATTGGGAAAAGTTTGCATAGCCATATTTAGGAATTGTAAATGAACTATATAGCCAAATAGAAATTATTATCTATCGAGTGGGTGGTGTTGCAACAGACGCAAAGCAGTGCAGAAAAATCAATTACTTTTGCTCAATATCGTCACTTTGGAATATAAAATATTCCCATACAGCGGAAGATGAATGCCCTTATGTGACCACTTCCTGTTCGGTTCCCCCCCCCTCCATTTTTGTTTTATTTCTCACAAACGCGCCATACGGTCTATGAGTGAGTCCAATAAGTCAGGATGACAACGCTGATGATTATTAGCTCATGCAAAAGCAGCCACAGTAAACTTTAGACCGATATTTTGTTTTTTTTTACTTTTTACATTTACTAAATCTTGAAAATTATTCAAATTGCAAAGCTTGCAAAATTTTGTTTCTTGTGACTGAGTAAAAAAGTTTTAGCAAAACCTGTAGTATGTGATTTGTTCTGATGAATGATGGGAGTCATTGGGCAGTTACACATCTCCCAGCTGGGACGGATTGCCTCATCAGCCCATCTGTCTACCTGCAGGATGATCACCCTCAAAGTGCTGAACAGCATAGTGCTGCTGGGCAGATCCTGCCTGTACGTCAAGGAGGCCAATATGGAGGAGAAGCTGTTCCAGGCCCCGCCAGCGGCCGGCCCTGGGAGAACTCCCAGCAAGGCCAGCAAGGGCAGGTTCACGGTTCACCCAGGTAGGGACCTGCACAAGACTAACTCGCAGAGAGTGGCATTAAGGCATGTTAAATAGTCTAACACAGTGTTTCTCAAACCAGTCCTCGGGGACCCCCAGACGGTCCACGTTTTTGCTCTCTCCCAATGCCCTGGGAGCTGGGAAGGAGCAGAAATGTGGACCGTCTGGGGGTCCCCGAAGACTGTTTTGAGAAACACTGGTCTAATGGAGCACCTCAAAGCCATTTTCCTACCTACTATTGTTCAAGAGAAGAAACACCCTCCCCATTCACCAGCTGTGATTTCAGGCATAGTTGGTAATTAATATAATCAACTAATAAAATCCTCTCTCTAATTATGAATTTAATACATGGAGTCTAACTGAATAGTATTAATTACATTTTAATGTGGCAGTTCATTGGCAGTGGTAACAGTGTTTTTGTGCTACGTTTCCTGACAAACGTTACAGGGTAGCCGGCTGTTATGTTAAATCAAATGAATATGTTATGAAATTTTACTTAACTGGATTTATAAGAGGTTGTGGTAAATGTCTTTCTTGGGATTTTCACATTTGCGGCATCTTTGACTGGCATGTGCTAGAAATGAGCAATATTTATAAATATAAATGTGAGCACTCACGAGTTTTCATCAATGTGAGTCGAGCTACTCCCTAATTTAGCGTCCAGCACTTCACACAGTTGCCTGTAATCAAGGATGGCGACGCCCCGAGATTTCAGAGACTTCTGGGGCTCATACAGCAACCTGCGATGCAACCGTCCAATAGGCTTTCAGTATTTTTACATGCCCCTGTCAGCCAATTAAAATTCAGATATTTAAATGTTGAGAATCATTTGACACACAGCATGTTGTCCTTTAGAAATACCACTGTAGCATTTAAGATAATTGTGCCTTTTTGCAGCAGTATAAGTTTATATTGTTTTTATGGATAAAGTTTGATGGATTGCAGTCACAGACTAATGTCTGTTTCGTCAAATCTGTACTTATTAGCTGGAACCTTGCATGTGCAGGACCTTAAAACAGCTCAAGTGATGCGTTTCCTGGTTCTCGGTCTGACGTTCTAGGTTTTTCTCATCCTCCTTGAAGCGACACTGCTCAGGCAGTGCAGGTGGTGCTACAGTCTTGGGCTTGTGACAAGGTGGCAGTCTGGCAATCATTTTTAAAAGCCCCACAAATTATATCAGGTACCCCTGTTTGTTACTGGTCAGATCATCCAGCAGTTTAGAGATTTTGAGGAACAGATTTCATGCAGTTTATGTACATGCATAACTGAACCAATCAACCAGTCGATAGAAAGCAAGATTCTTAACTTTAATCTTTCAAAACACTAATTTGTAATCAGTAGCCATGCTATTGATTCTGCTTATTCAGTCGAACAGGTTTCCCCAGTTTCGGTCCTGGAGGGCCAGTCTGCACCACGGTTTGCAGATTTCCCTGCTCAAACACACCTTATTTAGCTCACCAGCCAATTGCCGGGTTTAGTAGGTGTGTTTGAGCATGGATATCTGTAGACTGTGGTGGAGACTTCAGGATCGGAATTGGGGATCCCTGCAGTAGATATTTTCTCTCTCACCACAAACGCGTACGACCTGCATTTGCTCCCTACGTTTGTGACCTTGCCCGTTTGCCTGTACGTTCGGCTGGCTTGCTCGCTAATACCATCTCGGCTGATATTTTGTTTGCATCCCTTCTGTCATCCGTCACCCTTTGTTCTAGCCCCAGATTCCATGCTTCTGTTTCTCGTAAACGTTCGCTTCCCAGCCGCGGTGTGGCCAACCCACACCAAGCCCACGCTCAGTGGCTGCCCTGCACTGTCTTCCTGTCTCTGCCTCAGGGCCTGGGGCCCTTGAGACCCCTCAGCAGCACAAGACAGAACAGCCTGCAGTTCTGGCCAATCCCTGCTTTTTGTGTCCCCTGCCCCGCCCTGGCTTCTTGCTTCCCCTAACCCCAGGTATGGTCCAAACAGCCCCTAGGTCACGTGCCACATACTGACAGCCGGTCGTCCCTCAAATACTTCCGTTAAAGGACGGGCGGCAGCCCAACATTCTGCAGCATCGCACAGCATTATATGCGAGCTTCAGTTAACCTGAGAGAGAAAGGTGCTTAAAGCTTAATAAATAATAGCCGAAAGGACTGAAATAAATACAGATATGTATTTTTTTTTCCCAATGTGTGTCTCTCTTACTTTAGCATTTCCTAGGCTTGGGCAGTATTTAATTTTTCATACCTTCATATCGTTCAGACAGTATACCGTAGTATAATGGTGTTTCAACAGTATTTTCAAAAGCAAAGGTATTCCAATCTAGCATTATTAAATCGGAAATCCCCCCCCCCCCCGTACGATTATTTTCACCAAAAGAAAATACCACTATACATCCAAAATACCCTTACTGAGCATGCGCCATTGCTCGCAGTATCATTCAATACCCATGTGACATGTTTTCATTTCAGGCGACGTGCATACTCCGCTAATGTGCCTAAATCACATGCATGCCTCTAGGCAGAGCGAAGGCTCTGTTTTTCATGTCAGACTGATGTTCGCTTTAAGCTTCTTTCTTAACGGCGGGAAGTGGTTTGCGGTCCCATTTGTGATGCTCATATTCAGGAACTTGTAACGCTGAAATGGCAGCTGAAATGTGGAGCGACAGTGCTTGAAATGACATTTTAGTTTCTTTTCTTTTTTTTACTGAAAGGATAGTTTTATCGTTAATGTTCAGCGACTGGTTTCATGGTTGCCTTTTTCCATGTTACAGAATTTGTTTTTCAGATCACTGAATCCGTCACTGTAGTTAGCCAGAGTGGTGGTTGGATTGAATCAGGGCAGCGGTTTTAAGGTGATTTTGAACCTTTTGGAGGCTGGGTCCTAATTTCCCTCTTTCCTTGTGTTTTCGTAGGGGATCTCCTAGATGAAAACGTGTCTGCGTCTGTCACCAACCAGCCGGTCCACCAGGAGGAGAATCTAAGCGGCGAGCTGCCCAAGAGTAACTCAGATCAGTTTCTGACCACGCCCGACGAAACCGAGGAGAAGGACTTACCTCAGGATGGGTCCGAACTCAAGCACAGAGCCCCCAAGAAAGATCTGCTGGAAATAGACCGCTTCACAATATGTGGGAATCGCATTGACTAGCCTTCTCAGCCTCCTCTTCGAAACCCGCGCAGGGGACGCGGCCTGGCGTAGCAAACACTGCCAAAACCGTTCCTTGCCAAATGCGAGAGGCGCTAGAGTATTTATTGAAAATACATATAATTTATTGCTGACTGAAAGAATCGTATATACCTATCTTTCCACTGCCCCCATCCCCGTACACCGACCCAATCCGGCAGAAAAGCCAGGAAGTAGAGGACCCTGCAGTCCTCCTGTGAGAATGGTGAGTGGGTTCTGCGTGACTCGCACATAACAATGAAGGACTCCAGAGTCTTCCCGGCTGTTATTCGGAAGGCTCTCGGTACCAAGGGATGCGCCTGGGACACTTCCGGAACAGACTAGCGTCCTTTTTTTTATTGAAGAAAACAGCAGCGTAGAGGATACTGGTCAAGGACGGCGTATCTCATCGATTCCTCCAGCTTCCCATATCAAAATGCTTTGAAGTCAGAACCTGTGAATGAGTTAACATCTCCTGCTTCCCCCTTGCTGTTAGAAAACAGCCCTCTCTCGTTTGTTATTTTCTTTCTTGCTTGCTTTTCACATTTGACGACTGTACGATAGTCGCAATGCAAGCCGCGCCCGTGAGTTTGATTTGATTATAGTCCCGCTGGGAAACGCGTTACCGCTGGCGATTCTTAAAAGCTTTGGATAAGTTCAAAGCTAACACCCAAAAGAATATGAGCTAACGCTTTGAGTGAACATAGCAGTTTGGTGGCATCACTATGTTAAGATAATGCTTATTCTGCATTTACTTCAAGGTTTTGTATTCACATACACTGTAAACCTCATAAAACAATGTACATAGTCCAGGAAACCTGTCATGTTACATACACTGAGCACATTTCACCCAGTTTAATATGTTGTTGTTTTTAGCTACATTATTGAGTGTACTATTTAATGTGGTTCGCATATCGAACTCATTCGAAATAGCTTTTGAATTCTGCACTGATGTACCATGTTGTCTTAAGATTCAGGTTTTTTTTAACATTTAGATACATTTCTGCAGACACCACTGACCTCTTCAGTGTCGTTTGTATTATTCATGAACAAGTAATTTCTTGCTAATTTTCTTAGTGCATTTTCAGACTGGAGTAGCAGAAACATGCTTATACTTTTGTTGGTTTTAATAAAATTAGGAGCTCTGATAAACTTTCGAGAAAACACACATAGTAGAAGTGTATCCTTGTATCTTTACGTTTTTTGCAAACTAAATGCAAATCCAGATGCAATAGGACTTTTTTATTTACATTTACCCTGCATAGTTTAGAGTCTATGAGCCAGACGTTTTTAATTTGTAAAATTGCAATTCTTTTTCCACATTGAAATAGTCCTGGAAGAAAATTTTGCCCACAGTTTGAAGTAAGAATTTAATGAACAATTTAACAGAGATTTACTTAATCATGCAATTAAAGGGCATGACACACATTGGTTTGGATTATAAAGCAAATATTTCTAAGCAACTCAGTACTATGTAAACCATAATTTCCATACCAGCGTCTACAATATTTTACTAGCACAAATGTTTGCCTCCATTGCATATTAATCATGGAATAATGATTAGAATGAGACTTCTGTTTTTGAAACATTAGACCATTGTATTTTAACAATTTGGATGGTATGTCAAATAGCATTGCATGGAACAATTTTGAACACTTCAAAGTATCATTGTAATGTGTTGTAAGCATTATCAGTAACGGGTTCAAATATTTTGTTTTTATGTCTAAGACAAAGATCTGCACATTTGTAGGAAACGCTTCACATTTTTGGGGGGGGAATAAAAGGTTTTTTGTTATGTTGTTATAACTTATTCTGTTGTTGAAGGGCTGGCATTTCTTGTTTTAATTAAGTGATTTGTGTTACACTTCCCTGTCAAGATGGAAATGTCCCAGAACCATTTTTTTTATTTGCCCACATTGTAACATATTGTTGTACTTTAAGGGGGGTTTTGTAAGACAGTGGGGTTGTAGACCTTAGTTGGATGTGTGTTGTTGAGATCTAGGGAAGGTTTGGTTTCGCCTGCCAGGACTCTTGGGTGGATTCCCAACATCGAGGTGTCAGTGGAATGCAGTGTGCCTATGCAGTGAGCACCTCTGTCCTTAAAGATGGCACAGAGGAAGGAAGAGTGCATGACGTGGCAGTGGCCTGACAGTACATATGTTGACATAAATTATCAGTCTATCTTCCCCCTGGAAGGACACCGTACGTCTTGCTGTTGTTTTAGTTGTGCAACTTAAAAGTAACTCAAAGGGGCTTGTGGAAAATCGACAGCTAAATTTTTGTTCTTCTTTTTTTTTCTTTGACATAAGCAATGTATTCAGCTTGGAAAATTAAAAAGATTGGCAGTCTCTGTAGAGTATTACATGGGGCAAAAGACCTTGCAGTTGAGGAGCACGTCCATACCATAGATCTAACCCTAAATGCTTAGGTTTAGCTTCTCAGGCATAGTTTATCGGTAGCATGACGAATTCATTTTCTTGCTCCAAACTAGATAATGTGAGCAGACAGCCACACTGTCTTATAAAGTACATTTTACAAATGTACCTAACATCAAGTTCCTCTCAATATTGAACCGCTAGAAGGCGGTATTCCACGAATATTCCAAGAAACCGTAAGCTTAATGTTGAACTAAGGTTTATGCAGCAAACCCTGAGGCATCGGGTCAAGGACAGCGGTGTAGAATATGGGTAATCAAACTCTGGGTAGACTGACCCTAATTTTTGCATATTCCCAGTGAACTTAAAAAGCTGTTGATGGAGAGTTGATACTGGGACTCACCATGGATATGACCGACAAAAAAAAAAGAAATAGAGCTTTGAATTTCGTGCAATTTGGAACATGAAATCTCAACGTCTGCCAATACAGACTATGAGGAACACAGCTGTATCAGCAGAAGAACAGCAGTTTTCCTTGGCAAAAAATTGCTGACCGAGTCAATGTGCGTGTTTATAAAACTGTTGTATAAAGTTGTATAAAGCCTATTTTACTCATTAAACATTTGCCAGACCTGTGTGGTCTAAAATGAGAATTTCGCGGTATTATTTTGCCTGGATAGATTGTGCCTCCGTATGTGGATTTTTTTATATTTAATGTTTGTGTAACCCAAGTGGAAATAAATGCACTTGACGCAAGTTATGAACATGAAATACAATTCAAACTGGTTTTGCTCCTAAGATTTATTTTCTTAATTCTGACCTGCCTTTTGGCGCCAGCTTATTGAAACTCAATAGCTAACCAGAAGAAGACTGAGGCCGCTAAATCAGGTGAGGCTCACGACCCCCACGCCCCACACTATAAGAGGAGCTCACACTCACACATAATGGTAGCTGATATCTGATGGCGTGTCTGAAGGTGGCTCCTCAGAGCAGCCCATCCGCCAGCATATAAGCGCCTACATTAATGGTAAGTTTATTGCATGTATAATTAACATTTGTCTTCCCATTGTTTTATCTGAGGGTAGCCAGGAGTTTCAAAAAATCCAGCACTTGAGAGACAATTGGAACACTGACTTTTGCATCTAACCTCCATCTTCCTACAGCTTCAGACG
This sequence comes from Mormyrus iriodes, assembly GCA_011763525.2. Taxonomy (NCBI): domain Eukaryota; kingdom Metazoa; phylum Chordata; class Actinopteri; order Osteoglossiformes; family Mormyridae; genus Mormyrus; species Mormyrus iriodes. The sequence continues at coordinate 1,319,215 of JAAGVU020000049.1, forward strand.
GAGTCACTATACATCTCCAGAGCACATCTACATGCAGTAAGGATTTATTTGCTGCTGTCCTGAGCCCATGTGTCCTCACTGAAATTATAAAATTTTGTAATAAATAAATTGTAATAAAATCCAAAACGTCATCCTTATCACTTTCCAGCTGCCTGTTAAGGTCCATCTGGAGAAGCAGATAAAATCGATCTCCATATGGACCACTTGGTAGTTCAGATAAAGAAAAAAATGCTTGAAATTGAATTATTACCTTGTACATTAAAGGTTGGTTGATACCCAAATGTGGAAATTGAAGAAAGCATATCTGTCATTTTTATTAGCACAAAATAAATCATGAAAAAAAAACTGTAAACATGACAGCTGAGTGGTGATGGTTTTGAGCAATTAATTAAAGAAGCAGACTGTCTCTGGGAACTCTGGCCTTTCTGTAGTCAGCCAGATTGAGTGGAAGTTCTTCTGCTTGGTGATTTAGTGGTATGGCTGGATATCTGTCTTCTCTGATTGCGGCAATATTGTGTAAGACACCATGTGCCCTTTGCAGGGTGACCCAGAGCCAATGGATGCCTGTGGTCCCTCACCCTAGTCCTGCACAGTTAGTGTGAGGCAGTGTTTCCCAACCCGGTCCTCAGGGACTTACAGACAGTCGACATTTTTGCTCCCTCCTAGCTCCCAGCTGGAAGGGAGCAAAAATGTGGACCGTCTATAGGTCCCCGATGACAGGGTTGGGAAACGAGTCAGGAGAAAGCAATCAGTGGTATTACCTGTATAACAGTATGGAGCCATAAGCTGAAGTATATTATGAAATAAAGATTTAATTGGAAGAAAATATTCTGTCATTACCTGCACATTAACACTGTGGGAGGATTTCCTATTTACATAATCTCTCACATTTACTGAAGGGGCATTGATAAGGATGCGGGTTCCATCCATACAGTTAAAACCATTTAAAAATGCTGAAATATAAAATAATTTATCCTTAAATTGCTCATTGCCAATGGTTAAAACCAACCAACCAACTGGTAATTCTGTGGAGTTCTTCATTAATGACCATCTCAGGCTTATGTCCAGCGAGTACCACAGTAATATACTGAAAGCATACTTTATGGACGAATATGCAGTTCCTTTACCAAAATGCTGAATATCTTCTATATTATACTAAAATTTTCCATTGCTGGCAGTATCAGATTTGAACTTAACTCAAAGTGAATCCACGATAAATAACATCTGAAATATGAGGCAGTAGAAAATTGTTTAAATAAATGATTAACTGTGTTGTAATAACATTTGTGAAGATAGCCATCAGGAAATAGCAGAATGTATAATCTGGGAGCTGTCTAATGTCTAATCACTCGCTCCTAACATAAAGCTCAGTGAATAATTTAAGCTTCCATGTCTTCAAGCAAATGGCACGCCAGATTCAACAACTTATTAATAACCACAGGCTCTGCTGGTGTTCTGACATGTAACTCCGGTTAACTTTAAGTAAGCCTGGCCCCGAGCAGGTAAGCCTCGCAGAGTAAGTTGCCATAGTAACTGATCACGATTCACTTTCTGGAACAGAACATCTCAGATTTCCATGAACTCTGAGTTAATATGCCTGGGTTAGTAAGTCAATAGAGAAAAAAAAAATTTAAAACATAGGTCAGGGTGAGATATACTTTGACTCTGAACCATAGACAGCCATTTTGGAAGTTTTGTTTCGAAGTACAGGGTGAGACTATATTGCGTGTCTTCAAACATAGAACATGCAGTAAGACTGGACATGGCAAGTCAATGAGGACAGGGACTTTCAGATAGTGTTGAATCTGATGTTCGTATCAATGTCCCTTCACTTGTTTTACACTGTCCTGTTGCACTACATGTCATATATTTGCACCGTGATCCTGAAGACATGCAATTTCATCACACCCTGTAAGCCGTACTTGGATAAGATGACAATAATGAAAACCTGACTTCTTTAGGTAATAATAAATGACAAGAAACCTAATAATAGAACGTGGAGAGTAAGATTCATATTAGAAGATGATGGATGATGGGTTAGTACAGAATGGGACTATGGCAAGAGAGAAGGGCCAAAAAAAAACATGACATAGCAGGACGATGAGGACAGGGACTTTCAGACTGCCGGGATCTGGTGTTTTGTTAGAGTTGAGAGTGAGTTTAGTGGTCTGTGTCCAGAATAAGCTACCAGAATTTGATGCTACACGCTATAATGCTTTTGAAGTGTAATATTACACTTTAATCCTCAAATGCCCTCATTTCCAAACTGAAAAGACCGTATGCCGATACGAAGGAAGAAGCTCCTATTTTATGAATGGGTGTAATGTGTAACTTAATGGATAAGAATAGATAAATGTAGGACAAAATAAAGAATAATGGAGCGTCACAAGCGGATGGGAGAGACAGGCGGCAGAGTGAATGGAGCTAGAGGCATGATACAAAAATGGAACAGTGCTCGTTATTGTCTTTATAAAGACAATGAGAATTATGCCCGTCTCTCTCCAGCACTATTCACAGAATGCAGGCACTCGCTCCTTACCGGGAGGCTGGAACACACCGTATAGTACAGTAAACAACAAGATCCACACACTGGCCATTATTATAATTCATATTAATGTTCAAGTAATGAATTACTGTCTCATGTCCTTTAAGGAATTTTTAATGTTTAGCGTGTTTATGTATGGCACAAACCCTCAAGACAAAGTTTGACTATTGTAATTTCCTGAAATTCAGGTACAATACTGTGCAAAAGTCTTAGGCGGTAAAAAAAATGTTTAAGGTTATTTGTCTGGGTAGTAACTGTATATTTGCTCAGAAAAAAAGCAGTATAAGGTATGCAAATTAACTAACACAATAAAAAAACAAGATTTTTCTGTTCTCCCAAAAGTTACTGAGATCTTGTTGGATAGTTAAATTAATTGTGCTTTGGTTCCCAAAACTCTCCTTAGGGGCACCTCAGTAATCGTCAAATTTCTCCATCAGCTCAATTAATTAATTAACTTCATTTGTTAAATATAGTCAAACAAGGTGGGGTAGCAGCTGAGTCAAAAAGTATATGGGTGTAGTGGCCGGTTGCTGCAAATACTGGAGTGATTTTAGGAGAGGTTTTGAAATGGCTAAGCTGACACACTTTGACAGAAATAATATTATACTTTTACATCAACATGAAGATCATTTAAATATCAGTTTCTGTGACTGCCTTAGACATTTGCACAGTACCGTATAACGTAAATTATTCATTGATGCAGCCTAATACGCTAAACATCTCAGAATGCACCTGTTACCTTCAGTCTATCTGGGTAGATTTACGCTGCTTTCAATGGTGCAGATTCCAGTCTGCATCGGGGAAGACAGCTTTGGACGGTACTCCTATTTCCATAGTTAATGTTCAACTTATGAGTAAACGCTCATGTCCTTTAGTGGGTTTATGAATGGTCGAGAGAGCATTTGTAAATATAGGTCTGAATAATCAAATCCTTCCAACAGAATTTGAACCAGAACTTGCCACTAGAGGTCCAGAAATTAGAATTCCAGACCAAGATTTTGTCATTTTTGGACCTGAACTTTCCACATCTGTTTGCCACTAACAGACACAACATCCTAACCCAAAGAGCCACACACTGCCCCTTAAAAGCATCACCCCTTGGTGTTCAACCATGTGTCTCAGAGCTAAAAAAGAACATGTATTTAACTAATACAGGACATAAACCTATACAACTCCCAGCAATAAAATCACTTGAATAGACCGTGCTGGTGCTTCATTAAGCAGTGACTAAAGGCCTGACACTAAGAGGAGGCTTTTAAAGCCCAGCAGGGATGCGATGTTGCGTCTTCTGGTGCGAAATGAAGTGACTCAAATCATCTGCTTTGTCATTGCACTGTTATTAACTGCATTTCACACTGGTACAAAGATGGCCGATCTCACGCTGGGCCTTCTGTTCCCAGTAACCAGGCCCTGCCGTGTGCGGCAGTACTTAGGCTCCCCTTGAGTTGGAGATCAAAGCCGCTGTTGCCTGGAGAGGGTGCCTCATCTAAGTCAATCCGTGTTGTCACTAATAACCCTTTTTTTGTATGAGTTGGCAGGATGAGAACCACTGGGAAAATCTCTGTAAATCACTGCGGTTACAGTACCCACCTCTGCGCAATGTCTTGGGCCGCGGGGTCAATGACACGCTGGAACACCAGGATTCATCTAAATGAGCTACCTCAGACGGCGATCATTTCAATTTGAAATGTCTTTTAGATTAACGTATTTGCTGGATGTTTACGTTATTGCTTGGTGGAAAGAGTGCTGATTTATTAGCAAACGCATCACATTCTGATTATCTGGATGGTCAGATATGCTCATTCAGTTATATGTGTTTTTTGTGTATCTTACCTGGGTAGAACTTGTTGTTTCTTATTGTCTGTCTCTTTTAAGTACAGGAAGTATATGGGGGTAAACATTATCATATCGATTCCACTGCAGGAATAAAAAAATCACAAGGCTATGGAAAAGTGTGACATTGATAAGAAGCCCTGAGAGGCACGAGGCTGATCTTTAAATTACACATCCATGCAGGCTAAGTCTGTATACGTGAATCGTCACCCCAGGCTCTGAAGGACGACGTCCTCGCCCTGCATTCTCACTTACAGTCTACGGCGCGTTCGCCGCCATTGTTTAATTAGATCCTCACACATTATGCTTGTAGACCTGGTGGTCCTCTGAATTTGCCCCCGAAAAAGCACATTAGTGATATTCGGTTTATTTTTAAAATTTTACGACAAAGTGTCATGGGTGCTGCCATGTTTTTGGAGTGGGATGACACAGTTTTTTTATCCTGGCAGGTAATACAGACTTTGTATAGCCTGTCTGTTTCTGTAATGCTGTTTCATCATCTTGAGTCTTTAATTCATTTTATTAACAGCAGTGTTTCCCACCCCGATCCTTGGGGACCCCAAGATGGTCCACATTTTTGCTCCCTCCCAGCTCCCTGCCAGGCAGTCCACATTTTTGCTCCCTCCCAGCTCCCTGCCAGACAGTCCACATTTTTGCTCCCTCCCAGCTCCCTGCGAGAGAGCAAAAATATGGACTGTCTGCAGGTCCCTGAGGACCGGATTGAGAAACACCTGAGGATGTTGTGGCGGCTCTTAACGCCTCAGTTCCCCCCTGCACATGTTCCAGATGCTCCAGTCCCCTTGCATGTTTTTACCTTCTGGCATGTTAGAATCATACTGTAACACGATATCTGGTGGCCAATCTCTGTGTTTGGGTCCTGTGGTTCCGGCTGAGTGACATGCTGAAGACCAGTGCATGTCCAGGGCAATGAGCTATTGAATGAGGAATAACTATGGTGAGGTTCATGATATTAAACAAACCAAACAAATGGTACTTTGGTAGACTTTACCTCTAAAATAAGGTTCATGACATGTAAAATGAAGTTGAAAATGCCATTTATAAGATCTGTGACACTGGTGAGATGGTGTTCACAGGGCTGTCAACTCTCACGCATCTGGTGTGACACTCACGCTTTCAGTCTCTCACGCTCACACAAGAAATCTTACAGCAAATCAGTACTATTCCATTATAAACCTAAAGTTAACTACATCAAAAGCATTGGGGTTGTCTGCAAACCCTACAGACTATTTACAAGCTAATAAAACTGTTACATACATGTAAATGCATGTGCAGACTTGTCAGAAAATGAAAATATCATGCCAACCAGCTGACCAAAGTTGGCAACCCTGGTGGTCGTTAGCTTCAAACCACAACATAAAGGAAAAATAAACTAACCTTCTCTTAACTCTACCATCTGGAATTGTATGGAAAGATTTAAATGCTGGTGAAAAATGACCTTGCTGAGATGCTAAGTAAAATAGCTCTTGTATCCTGTTGGTTTGGTAGACATTGTGAGGCTGTATTGTGCCTCCCACACCAGGAACTTCCAACCAGGTCAGCCTTACTGGAACTTCCTCTTCACCAATGCAATCCTCTCCTCTGCCGTTGTGGCTTCCACAGCGACTCCACTGCCAGGGGTAACACACATGCACGCACACACACAGACACACAGACAGCGGTCTCCGCACGCTCCCGCGCACACACACATACTCACTCACTCACTCTCTGAGGCTTGCATCCACTCGGCACTGGTGGAAAGCACTCTCAGTACGCAGGAGCAGAGGGGAGGGAGAGCCGCTGTTTATCTCCTGCTGGCAAGACTCCGATCCTGACAGAGATGTTCACCATCCCTGAGGAGCACCACTTAACTTTCCTGTTCATCTTTTTTGAATTTTTTGTTTTTAATTTTTTTATGTACTGAGGACCAACGCAGATTCCAGTTGAATGAGATTTTTTTAACCTCCCCAGGACAGCCCTCTTGCCTGTTTGTGGTGATTGAAGCTGATTTTCATCCTGCTCTAGTGGGCCTGTCTGCTGTTTGTCATGGTCGGGAGAGTGGGGACACTCGTTTTACTCTGTCTGGGTTCCGTATCCAGCAAGCCCCGGGCAGCTGCTCAAGACTCACAGTCAGGAACTTTGGATTTTGGGTTCGTTCCCTCGGGAGTTTACGAAACACATGCTTATTATGAGCCGGGGCCCATAGGGATTCTCTTTCACATGGTCCACGCTTTCCTGTATGTGGTGCAACCCAATCCATTCCCCAGAGGTAAGCTTTTCTGTAGCTGTTGTTCCCAAAACTCTTTGACTTGCACTGGCTGGAATGTATGGCTCCCCTAACTGGGCTTTCCGAAAAGTATATCACAGCGCACAATTAAAAGTGATGGCATGACGGAGGAATACCATGACTTTGTCAAAGTTACGGCGTCTACGACCGGTAGCTAAATTGCAAATTCTAATAACAAAACAGAAGCATTGATTGACTTATTATAAAATAATATCTGGAAACAAGTTCTTAAGTATCAATAGCCTGACCTTCTGGTTAATGATGACAGAAATGGGAACAAGCAAAGATTAGAAGCTGTGTCATAAAATGCAAAGTCTCATGTTCAAAACAGCTCTGAAGTCATTATTTAAATATGTTGTCCTGTCATACGTTACTGTTTTGAGTAGACAAGCGGAGAGCAGTTGAGAAGAAGGAGGGCCGGAGTCTAATTGGAGCAGCTTTTAGCGTGTGCCATTTTTGTCACCTGCAACCAATTAGAAAATCTTGCGATTAGGTGTAGCCTCGCGAGTCACCTGTCTGATTCGTTAATCCTATAATCTGGGCTGCCGTATGTTGTTTTGCTTTTGTCACCAGCTTTGAACTGCTCGTTTAAGCTCTGGTCACCGGCGGCTTTGACTGTAATCCGAGGGCATGATTGGTGGTCAGTGTCAAGCACCGACACAATGTTCACCACCTCCAAATCTATTTTAAAAATGATTCCAGTTATTGATTTTTTACAAACTTGATTGACATCATTATTAATTCATGTTTCATTGTAGAAGTCAAGTTATATATTAAATTTAAGGGTTTCCATTCATGTTTGAGTCCCTTAAGCCGTGACCCGATTACCAGTCCCCTTCTCCAGTATCAGGTCTCAAACCAGTTCACAAATGCATCACATCCTGTCACGTGACATCATTATAATAAGCTTTGTTTTCATTTTATTTTTATTTATTGTTAATGACAATACAACAGTTGTGCCCAAGAGGATTGGAGCCTGTGATAGGTTACACTTAGTCAGACACTCTACCCACTGAACCACCTACTGCCCTATTGTGGTTCCTTTTGTCCGTCCTGCACTGTATGAGACAGAAGCAGCTGCAGCCTGTGACGTAACTCCTAAATAGGCCGTCTTTCAGTCGTCTAGCAATAAAATGGAATAATAAGGCACATCAAAGTGAAGTACACTAATCCCTTTGCGTGGTGCTGTTTTTGCTGTAAGTGTCCAAATACATTTTAGCACTTTAACACACACCTCAGTGTCATTGATCTTTAGATGTGCCACCTGACCTGTATTCACAGGGGCATTAATAAATTGTTTAGTCCGAGTTGTTTAATTTGGGAGATGAAAATGCATTGTCCTATCGAGTCACTGCCACTATTCAGGGTAGCAAGGGTTTATCCCCTAGGTGTAAAAGAATGAAGAGGTGCGCTATGTGCTTTATGAAGTCCATCTTGGCAGCACAATTCCACCAATATATAAAATGTGTTATTTATTTGTTTGTTAGTTTGTTTTCATTTAATTTCCGACAGAATTTCCTATTGAACTTCCAGCCTTTGTACACCTTAAAGGTATTGTGAGGTATGGAACCCTTGAACTGTAGTGAAATCAGCAGTCAGAGGAATTAGAAACATTAGGCAAGAGTCTTACTGTCAGGAAGCGTGCCAAAGCAGTATACATTTTCCTCTGTGCTATCCATGTGTTCTTTAAATGTTAGTGTGAACTGAATTTGGGCTCTCTGTCAAATGGTAGTTTTTTTCTCAGATGACGGAAGAACAGATGTTCCCAGCTGAAGAAAAAAAAATGAACGTCATGCGTTGATGTTTATTTAGAATGTGTCCTCCAAAATTGAAATGGATAATTCTTCATAAATGAAAGAAGGGCTTTTATTCTGAGACCAACATTTAGGACAGCTGTCAGATCTGGACTAGTATCTTCTGGCTAAGACGTACTCTTGAGTAGGCAATAAAAACATTATTTCAAATTAATTTTTGTATAATATTCTGATACATTAGTGGGTAAACTGGAAAACTGTGGGGTGTTAAGTATTTTTAAGTAGGAGTCTCTGCTAAGCAATAAGTAAATTAATAAATATGAGCTTCAGCAAATGGTTTTGACCAAAGCAACTAGGACAGCTTACAGTGCTAGGCTTTGCTGGCACATTCCTCTGGATATTTGCTTAAGCTTTTTATATGAAGTGTTTTCTTCGCAGCCAAATATCCGTCCAACAGTCTAAATGTGAGGAGTAATACATAATCTATCATATGATAAGCATGTGACATCAACAGCTTTATCGAATGCGTTTTTAATGTCTTTGAACTTTGATTTTGCCAGAGTCTCCCAAAGATAACACAAATAATGGAGTAAATTGCACAAATGCAGAAAGTGTCCTGTGTTCTGCATGTTGCCCTGTTAAATCCTGTACAGAATACAGGACCAGGGCGACTCTGTTTTAATTTCAATAATGATTTCAGCAGTCGGGGAAAGGAACTAATCAGCGTGAGCAAAACGAAGCATTTCAGATTGTATTTTTGTTTGTTGTTTTGTGCAGTAGTTTTTTGTATTATATACTCTTGACATTTTCATTTTTAATACCCTCTGCTCACATGCAGTGTTTTACCTCAGGGTTTTGTTAATGAAGACACATGTATAGAACTCTATGAAAAATGTCGAGAATAATACACTAATGTGTTAGGGATTAATCTTGCATGCAGCGTGTATTATACCCAGTGACTTTGTTATATTACTAGATTTATGTAATTTACAGTATATGGAGCAGAAGGAATGCTTTTGTTTAATAGAGTACTTTTTTTTTTAAAATCAGATTTCAAGTGTGAAATATACGCACTGGCAGGGCTTTGATGTGTGAATTCCCATTAAATAGGCCATTGTGTGGGGAAGTCGGTGTTGAGGCTGTAGGATGAAAACATATCCACGTGTAGCAATGGATACCCCTTGGCTTATGACTGTACAAGTTGATGGCACAGTGCAGAAAGGCTGGATTTCCATTAGAATGATATCAGTACTGAGAATTACTTCATTACAAGTGACTGATTATGCAGTGCTTGTTTTACCTGTTATACGGAGCAGTCTGTAATGGAATTAGCCAGGTTAAAAGCTATTCACTGATTTCATTATTAAAAGAGACGCCCTGATTTTTGAGTTTTCAGCCAACCATTACATTTCATTGTGGAACGGCGCTCAGTGCATTGTTAATTAAGATTTACAAGGGCAACAGAACACCGCAACTCAATCTCAACATTACGGTGAATTCGGTTTCATAAGTGACTGTGTGTGGCTACCTGCCAGTGCCTTCACAGAAACTGCCATCCCGCCATGTGACACGAGTCCTGGTCCCTAATGCCCCTGTTCATCCTGGGCCTCTTCGGGAATGTGACACAGAACAGGGAAGATTAGCCCCTGCATAAATGAATGTCATTATTTGTGTGCAGGAAAAGTCATTTAGCACATAGCTGGGACTGTGAAATTAGCCTCCCTGCCTGCAACTGCTAAAATTACAGCAATAATTTAAGTACAGGTTCATTATAAACCATTTAATTCATTTAATTCAAACTGACTTGCTAACCACTACCTTGCAGGCTGCGGTAAAGTCCCGGCTTCCTAATCTCTGAGATTCTTTCTGCGATATCATGCAATATTTTTGAGTTCAGAAGATACACTAGCGACCAAAATTGAGGAAACACTTCCAATTTATAGAGATTGCAGAACTTTATTTTACAAATATCATACATTGGATGATTAAATAAGTAATTGGAGCAATAGTTGAATAAAGTTTTGCAATCTTTAAAAACTGGAATGTTTCAACAATTTTGGCCATTAGTGTAAAGTGGATGGCCCTGTGGCACAGCGGGTAACACGTGAGATTTCATGTGGCTTTTCTGTGACTACCTCCTGCCAAAAGTCCAAAAACATGCACTCAGGGTTACTGGCTTCTCTAAGTTACCCTTAGTGTGCGATTCTGCACTGTGATGGACTGAAATTCTGTCCAAGGTGTCATACGACTTGTTTCTTATGTTGCCTGGGATAGATCCTACGTTTATCTGTATTCTATGACACCAAAGAAGTATGAAACACTGAATTTTCTATATTTGATGAATGATCTATAAACGAGTGCTGGGAAAAGGGCCATGTGAGCAGATACAGGTAGACTAAGATAATAAAGCAACAAGCAATTAAGGTGCAATAATTCATTAGTGCAATTAATGCTCATATACCTCATGATGCCCATATACCCATGCAATAATAAATGCTGATATAAAGTTTTAAATTGTTGTGGTTTGGTGTTCCTTGGTAGTTAATGCTGAACTCACCCAGAGGAAGAAGATCACAGTATCATGGGAGGCGAATAGTAACATTGTAACAACTGTCAACTGATTCACATTCCCCCCTCTCACCTGTGAGGGTCTCTCCACATTAATTGAACCACAATATCAAATAAATTAAAATAAGAAACATTAGAATTCCTGTGCTTCTTATGTGAGTTATCTGTCTGAAAGCATTTAAATGCCTGATGCAGTGTGTTCACATCCAGTGGTTACTGGGGTCTTATACCTATGTACGTGTAAATACTTGTCAGGTTGGGTCCTTAATTTCTCAAAGACAATTTCCAAGCATTTAAGATTAGCTCACCACGGGCGGAGGGGGGAAGAACCAAATCACTGCCGAACACCAAGAGCACTTTAAGAAGATTATCCCTCTGGCAGATAATTCTCCCTGAGATAACATCAGAATCTGCTTTACGTGCTGCTTAGAACCTTCTGGAAGGAGTAACAATACTGTTTCCCAATCCGATGTTCTCCTTTCCCCCTATACACACACACACTATATATTTCACTAAGTTATATATTTCACTTCTGTCAATCACTATCTTTCCTATTGTTCCCTTACTGTGATGTATTTCATGTCACACATACTGTAGAACTATAGTATAAATGGTGTGTGAATGATATATTTTTTCTTTTCACAGTTTCCACAACTGCTTTCCTGCCACAAAGAACTGCATTTTCTGCAGATATACTATGTGATTCTGGCTTGGACTTGAAATAAAGCCCCTCTTTGCTCCTCCATATAATTCAGGTGAACTGGCCATTATTTGCCGGAGGAATGAGTTAGCTGACTATACGTTGCTGACTGGCACATGTTAATATAGTTTGGATCTATAAATAGATAACTTTATATAGAGCTGTGTTTCCCACCCCGGTCCACAGGGACCCACAGACAGTTCACATTTTTGCTCCCTCCCAGCTCCCTGCCAGACAGTTCATATTTTTCATCCCAAAAACGTGGACTGTCTGTAGGTCCCCGAGAACCAGATTGGGAAGCACTATTATAGAGGATCCAGGGCTGGGGATGTTTTTTAGTTTCTGTTTGACAGATCTAACACTGGCAGGATGCACATCCACCACCTTTACTCCCTGCTATAATTGGTTGCAGCCATAGCCTCACAAGACTTCCGAAACTGAACGTGGTATAGAGATACGATTCTGGTTATTAAAGCCTGACTGTGAAGTCCTACAGGGTGATGGATGATTTTAGCTGTATTATCTTTAAAAGGTTATTTGTTGCACCACGATTACAATGTGATTCCACAAGCTGAGGGTGTAATAAGGTGGGAGTTCAAATCTAAGTCACACCCAAGCTGACTGGTTTGATTATTTATTATAATATGATAATATGCTTTTTATGAAATACATTTTTAAAGAAAAATTTGGTAACATTTCACTTAAAGCAGTCATATAAATGCATTATACATATCCTCTTAATGCATTATGATGCATTCATAAAGCATTATAAACATGGCTATAAATATTTATAAAAATAACACATTATATATATATACACTCACCTAAAGGATTATTAGGAACACCATACTAATACGGTGTTTGACCCCCTTTCGCCTTCAG
>JAAGVU020000049.1:1331880-1351475 GCA_011763525.2 Mormyrus iriodes
GATTGGTTGATTAGATAATTGCATTAATGAGAAATTGAACAGGTGTTCCTAATAATCCTTTAGGTGAGTGTATATGATTCAAATCAAAAGATGCTCTTAAGTGTGTTACCAGCGATTATCATTATCAGACAGTCCTTTAGCTTTGTATATCTGAGGTATTAACAGTTGAAACCTAGATGATGTTTGCTTACAGCGAGATGTTATTAGAGTACGGATACTAAGGGCTTTCTCCACATTTTCCGAAGCGAGAGCCGTCGACCTGCTGACCTGAATTAGAGGTTTCTTTTACATGCAATAGTTTCTCTTACTAGATGTGGGTTAGATGTCTGGGAACAGCAAGCCGAATACAAGGAAAGGTGAGAAACTACTGGTATATGCAATATTTCACACGTCGCTACTACTGGGTACGCTGGATTACAATCGTCAGGCTAAAGACGCCAAGAAGCATCCTCACTGCGGCTTGTGTTTCATTCCTGCATAGCAATTCTCCTGCCTCATAAATATCTTCTTTTATTTATTCCTCAAAAACCAGAGTGAGGCACACTCTTTTTATTATTTTCAGAACCTTCTCCTGCTGTGTGATGCAAAGACATCATTTGAAGTGTTTGAGGAGCACGAGAACTCCCAAAATATGAGGGAGGTGCATAACGGATCCGCCCTACCGCTGCATGGTCACGAAGGCCCATTCCATCTGCATACAGCCACCGGGAAGGGAAAGGGAATCTGTTGTTTGGGATGATGCAAAGCTGACTCATGGGGATGGCGCTCTTCATCGCCAGAGGAGTGTGTGTCAGGCCTCCGCTCTGAGAATGGGGTTTTACATGAATTATTTGTGTTTGATATTTGCTTAAAGCTACTGTCAGTATTAGAGGAGGGATATTAAAGCCTTTCTTCATATATTTTGAGGCAACAGCAACCACCCTGCTGAATTTAATTGAAGGTTTCTTTTAGATGAAATAGTTTCTCTTACTAGGTTTGGGTTAGATGTCTGAGATCAAAAGCTTCTACTCAGAACAGCATGGAAGTCCAAACTCTGTTAGTTTATGCACCATTTGGGCAGGGGTACCCTTCTAGCCACCCATCTTCTGTAAGTACTGGTCCTATTCAGGGTCACAGGAGGTCCTATGGACACAAGGCAGGGACCAACCCAAGATGGTGTGCCAACCCATCGCAAAGCACACTCAGTTTGGTTACTCTAATTAACCTCAGCATGTTTTTGGACTGTGGGGGGGGGGACCAGAGTACTCAAAAGAAACCCCATGACGACACGGGGAGAACATGCAAACTTCACACGCGGAGCCCTGGAAGAGACTTGAATACTGAAGCGACACTGCTAACCACTGCACCACCAAGCCACCCCAGACGGGAATACTTTTTCTGAAATACATATTTGAGATTATTGAGGTAGACCGGCTGTTTGGCTACGTTGAACTTCATGAATTTGAAATTCCTGTAATTATGCAGCCCAGGCATGCTGAATATTTCCTTTTTTTATTTAAATACTATAACTCTCATAACCTATTAACTCTAAAACCATTGCTATTAAAAGTGCAAAGTATTATGTACTCAGAAATCATCATCATCATAGCACTCTTCCGCAGGGCACAGCTGACCTGTATTTTCAAGGCAACAGACTCTAGCTCATTCTAACAGATCCACAGACCTCCCCAAGCCAGCTTGGTGAGATAAACCCTCCAATATGTCCTGGGTCTGCTCCAGGGCACAGATCCTTCATAAGATCCCCAGATCACCTCTGATTACTTCGCTCAATCAGAGGGTGCAGCAGCTTTATTTCAAGGTCTTTCTGGATCTTTCTAACTCCCTACCCTGTCGCAGAGGGCATGCCCAGCAACCACACAAGGAGATATTATTTCGGCTTCTGGTTACTCTACACCTTCGGATAGTTCCCATAGCTCATGACCACAGGCGAGGATTTGGGAGGTAGATCAACTGAGAAAGTATGAGCCTAGTGCGATGATTTAACCTCTCACCTGTCAAAGTCACGTTCCTGCCCTCACTCATAAACGAGATCCCAAGGAACTTTTACAGCTTCACTAAGAGCAGACATTCCTCTGAAAGTCTGAATCCTATCTCCCATGTTTTAAAACTTTCAAAACCAATGTCCGTCACCAAGGTTTAATCCGTCTGGGTCTGAGGTATTCAACTCTGGACCTCAAATCCAAATCCCGGCCATGTTTTCAGTTTTCCCAGGGAGTTAGTTTAATAATTATTGATTCTGCTCGGTCAGAGGCTTCACACCTGGCTCACAGGTGAAGGAAGGCTAGAAAATCAACAGGGCTCGACTTAGAGGACCGTGAGTTGCATAGCCCTGGCCTGGGCCCTTTCCTCATTCTTGACACCCAAACGGCACTGCACCTGACCCTCACCTTTCACCTTGTCTACAAAATGGCACCGCATAGTCATTTTGGGCTGAGCCAAGCTGGGCTACGTGGGTGGTCTGGCCACTAGGAGCCCGCCAGCAAACGCCACCCCCAGTCCTGCCTCTTAGAATGGCTCCTGTAATCCTATTCTGGGTGTCTGACCTCTCCACACAAACCTGTTCTCCAAGGGAGCCTTACCTGATCACAAAGATCTATGGAACATTGAAACACACAAATCCCACCGTCATGCTAAGGTCATGATCCTGAGAAAGACAACACTGATAAGTATTTAATTTAATTCCTAAAGCAGTTGCTCTCTGAACTAGACTGTCTTACTAAGGATAAGAGTGTTTAATATTACAACTGGGAAGGAAGATGAACAACTGACCATTTTTGCATGGCAAAGCTTTATTTGAACAATTTTGTTTTTCGCCGCATTTTGCACATACCACCGGTGCATTGCCTGATCCTTATCGTTAGCTTGGATAGCTTAGTTATTGCCACAATAAAGGATGAAAAGGTTGATATGGATGAAAAAGGGATGAAAATGTTTCATGGCTGCCTGCAGGCAAATTTTTGGAGGAAATCGAGTGCAGCTAACGAAGAGGACTTTATAATCTTTGAGGCCTTAGCCAGTGGAGTGCGAACAGGCATTTTTATGGCAATGGAATTTTTTTCCTTCTAATGTCTGTTTTCTTCCCATAAGTCCAGGGGTCTCTGTGGTCAAATATTTAATAGTGTTGTCCCTCCCCCGCCATCTGCTTCAATGCCTGAACACACCTGGTGTAGCAGGCCCATGTTAGGACCTCCAGAGCATCGCTCTAGGCAAATTACTCAGAATTTTTAACTGACATGTGGGCCATAAGCATAAGATGACTAACTTCGATGGGTTTGTCTCTAACCAGCCAAGGTGAACTAATGATAAAGTCACCGAATGTGTCTAGTGCTGGATCCTGGAATGTAGTCAGTTGTTCCCCGCTCACGTAAATAAGCACTGCAGACACATAGATGCATCCAGGTACAGAACACCCAGGGCCACGGTCAGCACTGTGACGCAATGTATATTCCGTTACAGTTTAGCTTGCACATTTGTCCGGTACTGACTACCAAAGCACTGGCTTACCCTGAAACGGAGCTTTCATGGAAACTTTTTATGTTGTCGTGAATGGAAAATATAGCAGGGATTTTTGGAGTAACCTTCTGTAACCCTTGGACTAGCCTTGTGGGAGGAGTAATGATTTTGTTGAGTTTTCCTCAAACTACCTGAATTTAACCAAAGGAAGGAATATAAGCTGAAGATACCGTTTAAGGCGCTTCAGTTTGGCTTGAGATCTGTCCCCTGTTGCGAAGGCACATTCATTAATAAAGGCTCCTAGATGTGGTGCTGCTCGTACTAGCAGGAATCTCGGTGCCCAGGGCTCGCCCTACCTTTTCAGGTACTCTAGGCAAAGCTTTATTTGGGAGGCCCCCTTATCTACAAAACTGATGTTCATTGCACTTCCTCTGTGGCTAGGGTTACCATATTTGGTGAGACAAAAAAGAGGACGTGTCCGGGGAAATGTATGGTAACCCTATCTGCAGCGTAGGTAATTTGAGGGCCCCTAGGCAACTGCCAATTCTGTCTATGGCTGGAGCCAGCCCTGTCAGTGGCATTTTTTAAACTAGTTTCGTCAAAGGCTTCTTACATGTGGTATTGTCACATGACACAACTGCATTTTTGTGACTTTGTTTTTAATAGTATTCCTCTCTAAATGGCCATGAAAGAAAAGAGTTTTTTTTCAATGGAACATGTTCAGTGCATTGAGGGGAATACTGGTGATTGATGGATACAGCAGAGGACGTATCTCTTAATATCTATTATTAGGCAGGCTGTCAGTGCTGGAACAACTATGCAAGGGATTCTGGGAAACATAGGAAAGAAAAGGCAAGAATTTCAGATTAGGATATATTTGTGGAAGCACTGAGTGGGTTTAATTATATTTATAAAGAATTTTATTGCTGTCATGGAGAGGATTCTCAGGTAAGCCTTCTGGCAGCTTCTACATTTAGTTTAAAGGCAAGTGTCTGTGTGCCCGCATGTGTAATAATGTGGATGAATTAAGGAGTAGTGTTACCTAACTGAAGTTTCTGTCTGGCTGACATATTAAGGCATTATTGCATTTCATTCTGTTTACAAAGGGCTCCTTTGAAGTGACACAGCTGCTCGTGTGATATAACATTTTCAGGTCAGAGGGTTTTAACTGAGATGGGATTGTGGAGACTTTTTGGATGAAAGCCCAGATAATAATAAAACACTTTAGTTTGGATCACTGCAATTTATTAAAGGAGCCTAAATAACCTCTAATGATCTTCCTTAATAATAAAGAGTTTAACTAGGGCTGCTATTCATATTATGTATTTATTTACACATTCTGTGATTTGTTTTGTGTTAAAGGCTGTTTTTTTTTTATTATAATGGACCACAGCTCATTCGCCAGTATTAATTGATATTAAGTGCAAACAGGCAGTCCCTGGATTAAGAATGTCCGACTTACACACAACTGATATTTACAAATGGATAGCCATCACGTTAAAAATTCGGGTCAAATACAATGGTTCGTAATAATGAACGCACACACTACTTTGTGATGCTCCTGAAAACATTCCCAGCTTCAGCGGTTCATTGGCTCGAGATATAGTATAGTATCATATGTAATTACTTTTATTATTACTGTAGAAGCATTATTGCTATTATTATGTACTGTATTATTATTTTTCCGATTTACCTACAAATTCAACTTAAAGACAGACTTGGGGAATTGATCTCTTTCGAAACCTGGGTGCTGCCTGTAATAATATATCAACCCCCAATATGTATTATTATTACGCCCGTGGTCCCCCCCAATGTTGACTTCATGGTTACGGCCTTGCAGCTTGGTATTCTGCTCTAGCAGTTGGGACGAGTTGAGGCACCAAAGCAGGCGGCTCTGACCCCAGCCATTCCTCCTCAGAGGCGGGTCCTGGATCCCCTCCTTCCCTTGTCTGCCAGCTGACTGTCACTGGCTTGTCACTCTTATTGTAATTGGTATTGACACTCTTGAAATCAGATCTCAGAACCACAGGCATCCTGCCTGGACTTTCCCCACAACATTTAAAGGCAGATTTAATATTTATTATAAGACATCTGGAAAAAAAACACTCTGTAGGTGTGTTTTTTGTTGTTTTTTTTCATAAAGATCTTCTTCCTTTGTGTGCTCATGCTTTCTACTGCAGTCCAAAGCAGATTGGGGTTTCTAAAACAGCCATTGTGTTTGAGTGTGAGTGTAAGTACAAGGCCTGTGATGGGTTGGCATGCCTTTCTGGGTATTCCCTACCGCTTATCGTATACCTCCTACCTCCAAGCTCACTGCAGCCGAATTCTAGAAAAGTGACTGTGGAAAATTCATGGTTGACCGGGCGGATGTATCTTTTTCATATAAGAGTTGTGGTTAAAATGTTTCTTATCAGGAGATGCAGTGGATAGCTGTTCATTTTGCAGTCTGGTGAATAAATACAGTAAGTAGCATTATGTGCACGCAGTTGCGCGCCCACAGTGCTGGCGCGTATGACTCATCACTCCTCTCCGCTTGTCTAAATGGATGGTATGTCAACGGTGGGCTGCAGCCAAATGGTTTCTCGCTGGTTCTTCGATTACCTAGCACGCGGCTTGCACCATACTGGGCAGATGATGGCTTTCATGCAGGAAGTCAAGCTGAACATCTGAGTGGAAATCTCTTTAATAGATTTCGCTTCAGTTTCCATCTTCTTGGCATTTCCCAAATGTTGCCCTCTCCATTTTGGCATTGTGGAATTACTTTCACTAAATTCCTCTTCTTTTTTGTGAGTTTCAAACTGCTCAAATGATTGCTTGATTTTGTCTGATCTCTGACTGCTCACAGTCACATAACATCTGTGCTTTGCTCGTGGAAGTTTGCATGTTCTGTAGTCCAAAGACTTTTCAGGAATGCTTTACTTAAGGCCATGTTTTTAGTAATTTAAAAACACTGTCGTAACGCATTATAATGCATTCATAAAGTATCATGAACAGGGCTATAAATATTTATAAAAAGGCGTAACACATTAGAAATCATTAAATTATCATTTAATTAAAACCCACCAGCTCATCGACCAGAGCTGGCCCCTTCACACATATTGCTTAGGTCCTTCATCTTCAATTGCTCCAGGGACTGGCTGACCCTGCTTCTGTCACCATCGAGCTTCCCCGGTTCAATCCCAGTAGCACATCAACTCCTGGTTACAGTCTGAGTGCATGCAGAATCACATGTAATTCTTCAGTTTCGCCAGCTGCGATGCCGCCCAGCATGAATGATACTTTGTACTGCATTATAAAGGTATCTAAAGTGCATTATAGATGAGAGCTTCGTAAAGCATTCATAATGTATAATACACATGGCTATAATGTATTATGACTTTTTATAAATATTTATAGCCATGGTTTTTCTGCCAGTGCAGAGAAACAAACAATGATCAAAGTATAAAATATCTCACAGTCATTCAAAGCAGAATTCAGTAATTCCTCTTTGTGCCTCCCTTGAGATATTAGGATTTTTTTTGCCCCAGTTAACCATATTGGTTCATTCTGTTATCATTGTCATTATATTATACCTATCTTCTCATGTCACCTTCAAAGGGATCAGCCCTATACCTCAATGCCGGCCTGAAGCTTGGCTTGAGCGCTGCCCAGAAAGCTTAAGACTACTAGATTCAGAGCTCTCATGCTGTCTTGGATACCTGAGACGTTTCTTGGACACCCCAGTTCAAGGTTTCCAACGCTAGGCACTGTCCATGACAAAACTGCATTTTATGATGATAGGTGCATGTTTATTTTGGTCCAGGGATATTTTCAAAGAGTACTTGGAAGCTCCTAATGCTGTTTTTACTAGTTACTAAGTTAACGTGAAAGAAGACAGCTTTTTTCAATGCGACATAATTTTTTTGGTGGGATTCTGCTAGAACTTGGCATAGTTGAGGAGAGTCTTCAGTTAAGCAGCCTGTCAATGTCAGAATAAATCTGCATCGCTCTGTCGATCTATGAGAAAGCAAATGTATATCCAGTTTATCTGAAGCAGAGTGATTCCTCAGTCAGAGTCTGTACTGCCATTTGATGAGTGGTTTGTGGAGTATACTGGAGTATACTATACATTACTTCTAAGTGCATTCGTGTACAGTAGGAGTAAGGAGTCTGTGATCTGTATCTAGCTCAAAGAACTGACTGGCACTTAGGGGTTAATTAGTTACTAGGACTCTAAATTGGACATAATGATTTATTTGTAATTGGCTCATAGCGATGAATTAGTGTTGCGCTCCCAGCAGCCTCTGACAGAGGGCGGCTATTTATACCATGTCTGTCTGCCTGCTCTCCGGGTTTCTTGCTCCAAAACAGGTGTTGTATGGTGACAGAGCGTGGTGTTGGTGAGGTGACGCGCTACGGTGGTATACTGTAGCATGACAGTGTGGTAGAACGCAGTCTTCCTTCAGCCATAATGCTCGTCACCTCTGGAGATCATTACTATTGCCTCTATGCCAAAGCTGAGCGAAAAAAAAATCCTATACCTGTAAAAATACACATATATCCCTGGGAAAACAGGTCACATTTATATAAAAAATTTTCTCTTTGGATTATTTCTGAAGGCCTGAGATAAAAAATACTTAACAATATTTTCTATGAATGCCATATCTATAAGAATCTCTGAACACATTCATAATACATTATAATTATAATACATTCATAAAGAATTATAAACATAGCTATAAATATTTATAAAAAGGTATAATACATTATAGCCAGGTTTATGTATTGTAAATGCCTTATGAAGCTCACATCTATTAAAGATAACTTCATAATGCAGTACAAAATATCCTTAGTTCTTATACTGACCATTATAATGCATTTCAAAGCTATCTGTGGTGCATTATAGATGTGAGCTTCATTGAAGCTTATGCAGTATTATAATCATCACTATAATGTCTTATGACTGTCAATAGAAGATGCTGTAATGCTTTATTAATTCTTATACTGACCATTATAATGCATTATGAATGTATCTATAGTGCATTATAGACGACAGCTTCACTGGAGCTTATGAAGTAATATAATCAACACTAATGTCTTATGGCTATCAGTAGAAAATGCTGTAATGCTTTATTAGTTTTTATGCTGACTGTTATAATGCATTATAGATGACAGCTTTGTCACAACCTGCTCGCCACATCCACCTGACCCTCCTGTCTCCTCACTAGTGTGACCCTAACAAACCTAACAAACCTGTTACTCGTTTGTCTTGCCTCTTGTTCCTATCTCTCGTGTTACTCACTCCCAGCTGCCTCTCATTAGCTCCTTCGTTAGTCTCATATATACATGCTTCCCAGTCCTGTGTTCCCCAGTCCAGTCATTGACATCATACCTTCTTGTTGCCTGTGCCCTACCCTTTTCCAGTCCCCCTTTTGATCCCTTGCGGTCCTGTTTCTTTCCTGCTTTGGTTCATTGAGTTCAATAAAACTCCTTTTGCTTCCCCATCACGCCTGCCCCTGAGTCCTTTGTCCCTTCAGTCATGACAAGCTTCAAGTAAAGTTTTACCAAATATTTTTTCAATTCTTTCTTTTCAGTTGAGTAATTGAAATACATCATTTGAATAGATCACTTGAGATCATATGGTTAGATTTTGCACAAGTCATCTCCACTTGAAAGCTGGCTGCTTTGCTCTATTTTGTAGTTTGTCCATCTGTGTGTTGCTAATCTCAGAAATGCATTGGGCTCTGGTGACACACCACCATCACCAGAAAGCAGACTGACATTCTCAATGCCTCATCTCTCTATGATGGGCATTCTCCATCTAATCACTGCGACTGCATAGATCGCTTGACTGGAGGGTGCACATGAATATGCAACAAGATAATGATACAAAATGTAAGTGTCTTCACTTTGCTTGTCTTCTTTCATGCCTCTGAGAATAACAGGGTTTTTCTGCATCGCTGTGCTCTGCAAGATTTGTGGGGAGGCTATAGAGCAACATGGTGGCTCAGCAGGAGGTGATGTTGCTTCACACCTCCAGGGATGAATCCTGGTGTGTGTGTGCATGTGTGTGTGCGCTTGTGTGCATGTGTGTGTGTGTGTGAAGTCTTCTCACATGTGTTGTACAGTTTCTGGTGGGATACTCCAGTTTCCTCCCTTTGTCCTAAGACAAGTAATTAGGGGAACTCGTTTCTCAGAATTTCCCATTGTGTGTGATTGGCACATGCCCTGCAATATACTGGCATTCCATCCATGATGTCGCATGCTGCCTGGCTCCAGGCTCCCCTTTACAGATGGACATAAAGATGACTATTATTGGATGGATCTTACGAGGTTCTTGGTGGACAACTCCACGACTTAATCGATGTTCACGGTGTTCCTCTCCTTCCCGGGTAATCTGACTGATGCAAACAGCCCCAGCTGTATTTCAGTTGTGTAGAACCAACAACACCAAAATGAAAATAAAGGCACATTCAAGCAGTGATATCCCCTAGCAATAAAAAAAATCGCTCTTCAGTCTATTGTCTTTTGGGCTCAGGAGTCACCAGACCAATTAATAGTTAATTAACAATTAAGATGTTTTTGTTGGTTAATGTCAATGAAATCTGCAACATTAACATTATTTTTTTTATATCAAGGAATCAATCGGGTAACGTGCAATAATTCCTATTTTTATTAGTGTCTGTCAGTTTACAGTATCTTTCTAGTGCAGTATTTACCGTACTCATTGTTATATTCACCCACCTATTTATTACCATCTTTATGCTTATTTATTCTTATATAGAAATTGTTACATGTGTTGCTGTGCAATGTCTCTTTTTCTCTTTTTTGGCTGCACACTGTGGTGGGTAATCGTAAATAATTTCCTCCAGATAAACGCTTTGCCATAGACCTAGCATTTTAATTGACTACCTTTTTTTATAAAGGTAGTCTCTGAATAATAGATTTCTGGAGTCATGGAAAAACATTGGCTGTTTAAGGCATTGGTTCACCTAAAGGGTAGATGGAGCATCTTTCCAATAATCTATAATGGACAGAGGTAGATTCAGTTCTGCTGTGGAAAAACATTGGTTGTAACTGTAATAACAGTATGACAGTAGATAAATGTCATTTTAAAGTGAATGATTATGGCACAAACCAGGGGCACCGCTAAAGATTTTGGGCCCCATATAAACATGTTAAATTGGTCCCCAACCCAGACCAATCCGATTGTGTTCCAAATCTCTTAGGGTCCCTTTGGAATTGTCCCTTTGGAATTTCCCTCCCCTTAATGGCACCCTGCCACTGATACCAGACTAACCTGTTGGTGTTATTTACACCTATGCTCACTGCAGGTAAATCCAGCTTCCTCTGCTCTCTCCGCCCCCAGTCTCTGCTCATTCTCTCTCCATATCTCTCCCCCTCAGGCATCTCCTTTTAAGCCAGATTTACAGTTGAGTAATAGATGTTTTAAGTGGACTTGAGTTGTTTATTGGGGGAGCCTCCCCCCCGCCAAGCACCGATGTTGTCTTTTATTGATGCTGCACTGTATCACAGCATGGGAGAGTGGGGGCTGCCAGAGAGTGACACGTACAGCTCTGGAAAAAAATGAAAAGACCACAGCAATATTTTTTGTTTCACTCATTTCTCAATTTATGGGTGTGTGCCTGTGAATAATATATATATATTTGCAAATTGCTGCCTGGTTCTTCTCTGTTTCTCATTAATGAAGGGCTTCTTCCTTGCTTTATGGGACTTCAGTCCTGCTTCTAGGAGCCTGATATGAACTGTCCTAGCAGTGCACTTCACACCTGCACTTAATGTTTCCCATTCTTTTTGAAGGTCACTTGATGTCATCCTACGATTCACGAGAAACTGTCGGGTAACAGTCATCTCTGGCATTAGAGACTCACTTCCACCCTTCAGCTGGCTGGTTTCTGGTTGTTCGCAGTGTCTCCTGCTTCACCTTATTTTTGTGTACTGCTGTCTTAGAAACGTGGAACCAGGAAGCAGCCCGCTGCTCAGTGTATATAATATATATATATAAGTATATAAAATGATTTTATATATACATGCTGCCATAAACCCTGATATATTAAAAATTCAGATTAAATGCAATGGTTTGTAATAAGGAACGCACGCACTACTTTATAACGCTCCTGAAAACATTGTGTGGCTACAGCAGTTTGTCAGCCCAAGGTACAGCAGTACGCTATGAAGTTACTTTAATTATTACTGTATAATTATTATTATGTACAGTACTATTATTTTTCTGACTTACAAATTTGACTTAAAGACAGACTTAGGGAACAGATGTCGTTTATAACCTGGGGACTGCCTGTATGCATGCCAAGGAACGTTCTTTGCTCTTGAGAAGTCAGTCACAAGCTGGTGGTCCACCCTGATGATTTAGCTTGCTGCCTAGGATGAACTTGTTTTGAGATCTTGAGATCTTTATGTGGTTGCAGGGCCTGCTCCCATTTCATTATTTGTGGCAATAATACTAATAAAAAGAACTGCACACATATGTTTCCATTGTGCCCTTCTTTCAAGGTTATCCATCCATTTACCATACCTGCTTATCCTGTACAGCAGTGTTTGCCAGTCTGGTCTTCTGTGACCCCCAGGCAGTCCATGTTTTTGCTCCTACTGGGAGCTGGGAGGGAGCAAACCTGTGGACTGTCTGAGGGTCCCAGAGCGCCGGGTAGGGAAACACTGCTGTACAGAGTCATAGTGCTAGACTGGAGCCCATGCCAAGGAGATCCGGGGACACACAACCAATCAGAATTTAGAGAAGATGGTTCCAAGCAGCTAAAGGAGGCAGGACCAACCAATGAGATGTCTTGGTCCTGCCTCCTCTAGTTGCCTGGACCCACCTCCGCTACAATCTGATTGGTTATTTCTCTGAACCAGTCATTTTTCTTTCTGACCTCAGAACATTTTTGGGTAAGTAAAACTCCCACAAGCCCCTGTTAGCAATCCCACCTGGGGATGGGTGAAAATCTCAGGGTAACTTTGTTGTAGCCACTTGAATTGAAAGGATAGAACAGATGGAGAATTAATGTCAGTAATGCCATGATGTGGGGAGGGGTTAGTCAGGTGGGGTGGCTGTTGAGCTTCTGTCACTGTCGAGCTTCCCCGGTCCAAGCCTATTAGCACGTCAGCTCCTAATTAAATTCTGAGTGCATGTAGAATCACGTGTAATTCTTCAGTTTGGCCAACTGCCATGCCACCCAGGCCCAGCCTGCCAGCTGAGGTAAATCGCTGGGATAATAAGACGCTTTAAGGACATCGTTGTACAAAGCAAAATTCTCCCAAGTGTTGTGTTTCATTAGAATCCCATCTTTCATTTAACATGCGGTTAACATTGATTTCTGTGTAAGGCATAGGTTCATCTAAAAGGTGGATGGAGCACCTTTCCAGTGGATCAACAAATGGATAGAGGCAGATTCTGAACAATTTATTCAGCATCCAATTGGATTTTTTCATAAACGCAATGAACAACTAAAACTTCCTACTTCCTACTTCCTGTTTGGCCATTTTGTCCAATCAAATTGCTCCAAATTCACAGACACTCTTCGGGTTACAATGGGGTTATGTTATGTCGTAAGCCAAAAATATCGTAAGGCGAAAATGCATTTTAATACAGTACGCTAGACCTAATATAGATTATAGCCCAGCCTAACCTACTTTAAACATGCTTAGAACTCGTACATTAGCCTACATTCATTAACACAGAGCCTGTTTTATAATAAAGTGCTGATTATCTCATGTAATGAATAATGTACCGAAGGTGAAAAAAGAGAATGGAATTGAAATATCCATCGTAAAGTCAAACTATCATAATACAGACCATCTAAACCCAGTGAGAATCTGTATTACCAGACCTTTGCAGTTCCCATGTTCCTGCTGGTGTGAGAGGTCATCCTCTCTTACATTTGTGTTCCTGCCAGCGTTTCTGTGAGTACCTACTTTCTTCTGCTCACTTTGCATCTGAGAGCTATTGTAGAAGCTGCATCTATCAACTGCCAGCAGCTGAAGAAAACCACATGGCGTCGGATTAAATCGCCGCCGGACGTGACAGGGCGGTTTTTAGCATCATCAACAGCAAGCTTGTGTCAAGTATGATGTGAGCCACTTAAAGTCCTGCAAGATGTCAGCTAGAGATTGAGGTAGCCTTAGTGACCTACTTTGCACCGAACACAATCCATCAATGGGTCGCTTGAAGTATTGGAATCCTTACCTGCATAGATCTTATTTTGAAACCATGAACCTTGTTTGTCCCTGCCCACTTATTTTGCCTGTAACACTTATGACATGTGCATTATTGTCATCTGGCTTCTGCCATGGTTACCACAAGACTGACACATCCAGCTGCCTCCCACACTTAACTGGAGTGGAGCTGATATATCAGCTGTCTAAGCAGGGGCCTGCCTCACGAAGATGAATTTTTGGGGTCGCAAGACAGCTTGTTGAATTTAAGGTAGTGTGGGCTAAATGTAAGTGAAAGGAGATAACGTCCATTTGAACTGGGGTACCTTAAATCCGACAGGTTATCTAGCTGGCCAACAAATCTCGCTTTGTGATACATGCTCAAGGTCTAGAAAAACTGTTCTTTTTTCCATTCCCTGGCTCTGCTGTACCATTAATTGGGACTGCCAAGGGCATAGGTTTTGTTTGAAGACTGGTAGGGACCAAATCAGCCTCACACCCCCTGCCCCCCTAAACACACACAGTACTACATTGATAGGGACATGTCCCTACTGCCCATACACCCTTGGAGACTGCATACTGGCAAGATGACCGTATTTGACTGAATGCTGTTTGGAAATGTTTGTTCAATAAGCATGATTCTGAATCTGATATTAATTAGCCTTCCCAATGGCATCTTAATCACTGTGTGGACTGAGTTATCCATCATGCTTTTCAAGGCATTACTTATCAAAATTCCCAGAGTCTTATAATATGTCCAAAATAAGATGGCTGTAGTCTGGTTACTGTGTGCTTCAGGTGAAGACCTAGGCTTGATTTGATCAGAAATGGACTTACTTGTTTTTCTTGATTTGCTGTTTTCTCCTTGTATAATTTCAGATCTCATCACCAAACTAGCCAAAGAAAACTATGGATCGCTACAAGCCCAGTATCACAAGGTAATGTGGCAGGTGCCATTAGGAGCCAAAGGAATATATAGTCGGGAGGCTTTAGGCTGAATGGTTTCCCATGGTTATATTTAAGCCCCTTTCAATTTTAAAGCCATTGCATTAATCACCAGGATAATTAATTGAGATACTGCACTTCTATCCAAAATGTCTTTTGTGACCACAAAGAATTTTTGTGTTATATGTTTTCTAAGTAAAGAAATTAACAATCTGACTGCATTTTACCATTTAAAAAATGTAGACAGCATTCATTAATTATATTCGTATCCTTAATTAGAGTAGCTATAATAATATATTTGAAAGCACACTAAAGATTCCGCAAAAGCAGTAGGCTGACCACATGTAAAGTTAAAGTACTGACAAAGAGGAGCTTTGTTTTGGCGTTACTTGTTTACATCTGGGGGGGTCACAGCTGCCTTGTTTTGTGCCGGTTTGCTTTCGAAAATGACTCATTCACCCGTGCCCATCCCTTTGTTTTCTGCATGCTGCTGCCGCCGCCTCCGCCGCTTCGTTGCGTGTGCGCTCTCCCTCCGCTCTGGCGCCTCAGCCCGAGAACGTTGTGCTGACGCTCCAGGTAACGTCACTCACCCTCCCCAGCTGCCCGAGCACCTGCTCCTGCTTCAACCCATCCAATAGTCGATCATCTGACCAACAAGCATGACATGGGGAGGGTGGATTGGTCGTGGGAAGGAGATTTGAAGATCTTTGTAGACAAACTGCATCCATTTAAATCAGTGTTTCTCAACCCAGTCCTCAGGAACGCCCACAATTTTGCTCCCTCCCAACTCCCAGCACACCTGAACCAGGTATTCAGTGTTTTTGATTGTTTGGTTTGTCCTTGATCGTTTGTTCTTGATTGTTTGGTTTGTTCTTCATTGTTTTCTTCTGGTGTGCTGGGAGCTGGGAGAGAGAAAAATGTGGACTGTTTGTCCGTCCCTGAGGACTGTTTTGAGAAAGACTGAATCAAATAATCAAATTATATTGTATCACTGAGATGATGACAGGCTCTGTTGTAGTATAAAGTAGTCATGAAACTAGCTAGTGACATGCATTCCCACTGGAATGACTGATTTCCGTATTTCCCAGAGGTAATGGTAGAATTCTGCGGCAACCTGGCCTATTCACATGTTCCAGTGAAACGATAATATGTGAGAAAAAATTTCCCACGACTATCTTCCTGCCCCGCCCAGACAGTCCCATGCATGTCTTGCGGGTGCCTGGCGGGGAGCAGAGTCCTACTGCTATAGATTCAGGACACACTTTGGGTTCAGCCTCTCTTTGGGGTCTGTCCTCTCTCTATTCCACTCCGACGTTGGAATCTGGGATCTGCACGGGAGGCGAGAAAAGCCTCCAATGATGTTCCTGCTTTCAGCAATTTGGATATTACATTGAAACATTTTCACAGTTTGCAAAGAAAACTCTAGAAGTCTCAGTGCTTTCTCATTGGGCTTTTTAGCAATGTTTGGAAAAGGTTAAATACTGTCAGACACAGAATTTAATTCAGAATTTTTTTAATTAATAATGCATGTGTTTTTTGTAAACTGAATGTGCTGCCAGTGTGACAAAGTATAAAAGCATGAAAATGTGGGTGAAATTTTCTTAAGTAATGTTTCTTTTTCAACCATCTGGTTGGACTTATGTTCATATACAGTGGGTCCGTTTTCTCCCTGTAAACACTCAGTATAATGCCAAATGCCTTATCCATTCCATTAGATATGTATATGTTTATGAATATATACATTTTTAATTGAAATGAGCAAAATGTGTGCGTGTGCGTGTGTATATACATATATATAAATATGTAATCATCCTAATGACCCTATCAAATTTGTATAATATAGGGGCCTTTCTGCCAATTTAATAATAATCAAATATCTTTTCCTCATGTATTTTTCTAGTAAGTTCATCATTTCACTTGATCAGTTGTGGTACCTATTTTGTCTCCTCTAAACTCCACCACAACTTACAGGCGCCAAATCTAAACATACAGCCTTGTTTTTATCTCTGGTCAAGTGTTTGAAATGTGTTGGTTCAAGTCTCTCATAAACCCTTGGTAGTTTACCTGAATTACTACAGTAACACATTCAGCTGTATAAATAAGGTTTAACCTGTAAATTGTACCTATTTCTAATATTAGTGGTGCTAAGGCATTTGTTCATGGCACACCTAGAGCCTTTATGTTCTCATCACGCTCATGTTCTTGGAACCATGACTAGTAGCATACAGTAGATGTTTTCCTGTAGATGTTGGTCCTTCGTGCTTGTTCCCTGAGCCCCGTACACTGCACCCCTTGGACCCGGAAGCTTCCGTCGCCAGTTCAGCCTGTGCCTCTGTGGTTCTCCAGGCCATCTACTACGAGTTGGGCTTCGTGGTGTGCACGGCGCTAGGCGCGCTCTTTGTGCTGCTCGTGCCCCTGGTGGGTCTCTGCTTCTGCATGTGCCGCTGCTGTGACAACTGCGGGGGCGAGATGCACCAGCGACAGCGCAAGAACGCCGACTGCAAGCGGGGCTTTTTCGCCGGCATGCTCTCCATCACCTCACTCCTCACCACGTAAGTCCGCCTTGCCAGGCGTCAACAGGCCCGATGCATAAACCATGGCGATGCACGCCTAGGGGTCCAATCAAACACTGCATGCCGTCACATAGCGCGCTTTTAACAGGTTCTAAAATAAACCAAAGTGCGGAACTGAAACCCAGGGATATAAAAAAAAAGCTGATGTTTCCTCACTTCTCCACACTTTCGCAGCTGTGATCCACCCCAGTTATCCCCCTTAGTAGAGGGGTTTCTCTGTCCTCAGCTTTGGAAGTAAAATAAAATAAATTCTAGTCCCCCTCCTCTGATTGAGAATCCCAAACCCTTTAATTTTCTCCTGCCCTTTGTTTTTTTTCTTTGTTTTTTTTTTTTTAAAAATCCTCCACTGTTGACATTCCACAGTTGTATTCCAGCTACTGGGAAACGCATTGTCCGTTCTTAGAAACCTCTTAATAAGTTTCCAAAGGGTTAGCTGTCGTAATTAAATGTCTGTGCCGCCCGCACTGACCACTGCGTCTCTAAAGAAATGAGTTTTTCTGAGCTCAACGTGAAAGAAAAGCTTTCTGTTCACAAAGTGGAGCTTTTAGAACGGATTTGGGGATTTTAACTCATGTTTACTTTGTGATAGGCTTTTTTTGAACTGTTCCATTTGCATAATTGCATTTTAGTCAGTGTTCCACACCAATGATTTTGAAATTTGTTTCTTCAACATTTTTTCCATAGTGAACAAGGTGAACAAAAATAAGGCACATTGTCATGTGTATTTTAACTGCTTTTTAATTCAATATCCAGGTGTTGTCTTCGTGTTTTTCATGTAAGTTGTCTCTTTGCGATCTGTTTTGAAAGTATGGCTCACACATTAGCTGTTTTGATTCTAAAATGCAAAAGAGGGTTTGAAATATAAATGTTCTGCTGATTAATTTTTTTTTACGTTATTCTTAAATATATATATTTATCGTGTGTATATGTATATAAACACACACACACCTAAATATAAGCTGTTCTCACATTTCCCATTTCTCACACGTCCATGGCTTGAATAGTAGGTCCATTTAAATTTTGATAAGATAGATCCCAACGTGAAGGGAGCCTAATTACAATATAGAAGGCAGCAGTGGTCATAACGTAATCAGCCCGGCCTGTGCTGTAATTCAGGGGCCATGCCTCTCATCCCAGATAATTACTGCTAAGCAGGGGGCCAGGGTGCTGTTGGTGTTGTATTGTGCTAATTATGTAGATATTTTCTTTTCTTTGCGTTGACTAAAATGAAGAAGAGATCCAATTAGCGGATTCTGACACAAGTTCTCCCGCTTGAAATTCCTTTCTTCTCTCAGAGTAACACACAGCCAGAGGGATGAGTTTCTTTCTTTGTGGAAGCTCTAAGATGTAGCTTGGTGCTTCTCAGTTGCGTCGGCAAGATATGAATAACTCATGAAAATTCACCCATCTGTTACATCTATATATTTTTTCATTACTTTTTGTTTACCAGCCCAATTAAGAGCGAATTAATATGGAATGAGTTGTTGCGTATCCACTGCAGACTCGCGTGTCTTAAAAAGAAAGTGAACTCTGCTTTACTCGTAAACAGCTAAATTGACATACCAAAGCTAACAGCTTGTTGAGTGGCATATCCTGCTAGAATTTGAAGCGTGGAACGAGGAACATCTTGCAGACTCAGACAGTGTTGGGGGTATTGGAACTCTGCTGTAGCTTGCAGGCTACCCTTTCGTTCTATGCCGTTCCAGAACTTTCTCTGAGTACGAATGACACCGCAGAGCTAATGGACATTGAGCACTTCCTGTATTCAGTCTCATAGGGATCTGGAGCCAATTCCAGAAGCTACGAGGAGGCAGGGGACAACCCAGGATGGAGGACATCAACCGATTGTAGGGCACACACATTACACAATTTGGTGTCTTTAATTCACCTTAGCATGTTTTCAGATGTAGGTGGAAACCGGAGTACCTGGAGAAAACCCAGTGTCAACATGGGAAGAACATGCAAACTCTACATACAAGGAGTCAGGGCAAAGACTCGAACCCCGGTCCCAGAGGTGTGAGGCAACAGTGCTACCCAATACGCATTTTATTTTGTTCCTCTTCATCGTTATTGACAAGAGACAACTGAAGCAGCTTTGTCTTCCTCGTAGCTCATGATGATGTAGAAACAGCCCAACCAAGACCACATTTAAGCTCATCAGTAAAATCAAGGACGACGACAAACTTGACTTTGTCAACCTTACCATCGCTCGCATTCTGTATACATGAGCAATGATCTTGTGGGCTAAGGAAGCCTCTGTTAGCAACAGTTATCTTTTTTCTGCGGACTGAGGCTGTCGATTCATACGGTCGAGCAGAACTGCTACTCGTTTAATATAATTTCGCACTTCTAGCAGGCAAAGCAGCTTAGATTGCTTATACATATACACTCACCTAAAGGATTATTAGGAACACCTGTTCAATTTCTCATTAATGCAATTATCTAATCAACCAA
>JAAGVU020000049.1:1360876-1394334 GCA_011763525.2 Mormyrus iriodes
ACTTGTCCCTCTGAAAATCTGTTCCCATGTCTTGGCAGGTACCTTGTTTTGTTCCTGTTCATTGGCTTTACTGTTTGGCTCAACTGTTTGTTTCCTGTTTCTGTTCCAGCAAATTGACTATGTTACTGCGCAGTACACTGTAGTCAAGAAAAAAGTCCTCTCTGACCTTGACAGTAAGTACAAAGCAGTGTCTTTATGAGCCAGTCAGCCCCCCCCCCCCGTTTCCAGATTGCATTCTGATGCTTTATACGTGCTGGCTTGATCACCATGATAGCCTTGTTTGTCTTAAAGACTGTTTTTATCAGGTTGGTCATTCCAAATGTTCTCAAGTTGACACTTGATCCTTCTCGGGAGTTCCAGTGCATTTTTACCTGAAAGCATATCGCTTAACTTCTGGGAATTTTCTCATTAAACTAGTAACTGACTGAAAGAGGTGATTCAAGCGGAATGATGCATTCTGTTCATGGTGTCTATATTTTTTTTTACAGCATTTGAAAGAAATTAATTAAATAAATTAATCTTAGCCATTTCATATTGCAAACAAAAATTATTATAAGTGTATTCCTTTATATGGTCAACAGAATGACAAGAATATTT
The DNA here is from genome assembly GCA_011763525.2 of Mormyrus iriodes. Classification (NCBI taxonomy): domain Eukaryota; kingdom Metazoa; phylum Chordata; class Actinopteri; order Osteoglossiformes; family Mormyridae; genus Mormyrus; species Mormyrus iriodes. Next base: position 1,361,474 of record JAAGVU020000049.1, read on the forward strand.
CTTGTTTTTATCTGTTAATTTTAATAAAAAGTTTACATATTATGGCATCAAAGTTTACATTATACCTAAATACTTACTGCCTCCACAGTGTTGTCTGTATTGGAATTTGGTTACATTTGCGGTCTCTTTTGGTTGCTCATACATGCTGTTCTCACAGTTACATTTCGGGAAAGAATCAGAGAACCTTAATCACGATGAGCTGATGCACCATTATGCAATGTTTCTGCTGTGTATTTCACATAAGAAAAAAAAAATCTCTTCTGTTGCGTTTTCTCTGTTGTAGCTTCAAAAGGTCTTAAGATTCTTTTTCAAACTTAAAAGAAGCAGACAAACAAGCTTTCTGTACACGGTCTTGCTGCAGACGAGAGCAGTGATAATTAACAGTCACACAGTACTTGACAGTGCAGCTCCCAGAGACTCAAATGAAGAATTTATACCCATTTTCTTTGCTTTTATGCCTGGATTCATTTATTCTACAGTGACTTGAACCTTTATAATGTTACTCTGAATCTTAATAGCGTCTGATTTCAGAGACAACAGTGTTTACAAAGAATTATATTATCATTGTACTATCTATTAATTTTTATCAAAATGTGTGTTCAGATGGGCAGGAGGAAATGGTCGTTTGATAACTGATAATTGGTAATGCGTTATTTGTGCTTAATAAAAAATGTTAAACGTTATCATGCGACATGATAATGTGATATTTCTTGCCTTTGAACATGTTGTTAATGCGAATGTACTTGTCTCATCACACCTTGTTCAGACATTGGGGACCTGCTTGGTAGTCGGATTCACAGTCAGCTTGGCAAAGAGGTCCTCCCTGCCCTTGACGGGGCACTCAGCATGACCGGAGGTACGGCCACAGTTCTCTCACACCATCCTGCCAGAAGTTTCTGAGGAAAACGAGCCCTTTCCCGCTAAAATACGCCAGGATAGCATGTTTGTAGCATGTTACATAGTGACAGGCGGCTCCTTACATTTTTCCATGATTCATTTGCTTCTTATAGCTTCTACTACAATAAAGACGTGGGCACAGATGCCTTGTGGGGAAAACTCACCAGTTTGCCTATATACAGTGTTGGGCATTTATGCAGGTCCAGCAGAAGCTACAAATCCAGTCCAAGATTTTGTGTCTACCCACCAGTTGAGTGCTCTGTGACTGTGACTCTTTATGCTCAACTGGTTGGTAGAAACAAAATCTTGGTCTGGATTTGTAGCTTCTGGACCTGCAATGCCCAACACTGCCTATTTAGCAATATACATGTCACGTTAGTATACTCTACACAGAAACAGCCTCATACTGCTTTATTTTATTAAACAATATGTATCCATCAGAATATATAGTCTGTGTTTACTTTTAATGTTCACACCAATACTATGGTAAATTAAAGGTGGAATATGATAGCGCTGATGATTTAACTGATAAAGGTACTTTAGAAAACCTTGTTCTAAGCTGAAATTCAATCTTAAAAAATCAGTGTCTTTTATTTAACATGTGGATTACTGGGGAAAGTGCTTATCAGCGAGGGCGATAAACTGCAACGAATGTGGAAAGTAGCACATCACAATTATTGCTGGCTTCTATTTAATTCATTTTTCCTGGCATTTTTGTCACTCCATATATTGTATTTCATTCATGCCGTTATGGTTCATCTGTTCCTATTTCATATTACAAGTTTAAGATTGTGTACTTATTGAAATGTTGTATTTGTGTATTATAGCTGATTAATTCAAAACTAGCATAGCGATTCAGCTGTTAGCTTATCAGTGACCCTGTATTTTATATGGAAGGTGTATTCATAGTGATTTACCCTATATCAGCGTGAAGGTATGATGTATAAGGGCATGTCATGCTAATCAAACGTAAACACGATCTACTGTATTTCTACTGTGTATGTGGGACTGTATAGATGGTAGATTGCTTAGCTCAAATCTTGTAGCGTAACGTGAGAATGGTTTCTTGGTGCAGCCTTTCAGCATGCTGAAGGTAGGCCTTGTCTTTTTATTCTGTCGTTTCATTTCTGTAATTTCCTTTACTCCATTACGCTCCATTGCATTGCAAGTCACGGTGGAAAGGGCCATCAAAGGTAACGGTGACTGCGCTGCCCTGACCCGTCAGCCTGCCTCGTGGGCTTGGGCGGTATCTCTTTTTTCATACCGTGACACCTTCTAAACATTCCCCCCCCCCCGAGTATACTGTATATGATGGTTTCTGAGGGAGATGAAAAGGTAAATGATGTAGGCTAGAGTAAACTCCGGAATCAGAGATTAAGATCAGAGCCTAAACCAGGGTTGTCAACTTTGTCCAGCTTGCCGACGTGAGATTTTCAATTGTAGACAAGTTTGTACACACATGCACATGCATCTACATGTATGTAATAGTTCCACTACCTTGCAAATAGTCTGTAGGGTTTTGATGTAGCTAATTTTAGGTTTACAATGGAATAATATAGATTAGATTTCCTCTGTGAGAATCTGAAAGCGTGAGTGTCATGCTAGTTGTGTTTGAGTCAGCAACCCTTCGTTTATTGAAGTCACTGTCCGATTTCAGGCTGCGTGCGCCAACAGTTAACATCTCTGTATCAGTTTGATAGAAAGTGGAGCATCTGTGTTTTTGACTTTTGACAGTAGTACACATGACGCCTTCGGGATTTCTAAATATTGGGATATACTACAATAACGTCATACCGCCCAAGCCTACCGCCTCGGTTTTGGTGCTGTGTTTGCTTGTGTTGTGGTTCAGCTTGTTTTTTCTTTAATCCAGGTCAGATAGAAAGCAGCCAAGTACATTGTGTACATAAGCAAAGGGTCTGTTTTCAGCTGCTGCCCCCGAAAAATGCGTTAAATTCTAGCGCCCTTTCACCATCCAGTTTTCTTCCAGTTTACACTGTATGTCCTGACAATTCAGGCTAACTAAAGCTCATCACTGCCGGTATTAGTAACCGTGCACAGTCATCACCATTAATTGATTCTACTTTAATTCTATCTCCAACCACAACTGCAAAAAACAGGTTTCACGAAAATTGCTAGGTAATATCCTCGTCCTAGAGAACGTACGGCACCGTGCAAAAGTCTTAGGCAGCCCAAGGAATTGTTTAAAGCTATGTATCTTAGCAGTAAGTGTATATTTGATCAGAACAGAAATCACAATTAATATTCGAACATATGCACACACTGAATAAATACCGAACAACGAAATCTTACATGGTTTTAAAAAAACTCCCTTTATTGAGAATTGAACCACAGGAGAGACTGTAAAATGAAGCAAACTAGAGATTATTTTGGTAGTCAGATATTAAAATAACCTGCTATGCAAAATAAAATGATCTCATAATAAAAAGTGTAAAAGTCATTCGTACAATTCTTTGGTGTCATGTATAATTATATAAAAATAAGTAACTATTTTTGATGGTATATTGAAAATGGCTAATAATATAATATATAAATAATTTATATAAAATTATATCACGGCTTATGAGCCTGGTTCGTTTTCAGTGCCATGGTGGTGTAGCGGAGAACACAATGTGAAAGTTAAAATACCTCTGAACAAAAATAGCCCTTTTAGACCAAAAATAAAAGGCAGGTTTAGACAACAGGACAGCATGTAACATGGTCACTGAGGATGCGACCCAGCAGATGGAGAACTTCCAGTCTCAGGGCAGACCTGCTGCAACACATAACACGCTGAATGACGTGAATCTGAATCTGAATCTGACTTTCCACTTAAAATTTAGCGAAGAAGCTAAATGTGAAGTAAAATAAGATGGAAATAGCGATGATAGTGTTGATGTGGTGGCTGGGATGTGTTGCCTCTTGTTTGTTCCCATCAGTGTATTTCTGTACATTTCGCTGGATGTTTAACAATAATGGTGTTTCTCCTCCTAGCTTATTTAATATGTCACTGGTTTCACAACGAGTCAATATATTTGTCGCATTAACCTCCTTCAAACTAAAGAGAGTCTGTTCGCCTGGCTTTGCAGTTCAGCATGTACTCTGAGATGCGATCGGAGTTAAACTGTAGCTGAATTGTAGTGCCTTAGCTTCGTATATTTTGAAACAGCAGTAGGGATTCTAGAATTTTTTTTAAGGTATGGGGCATATGAGGGGCTTAATTCATACGGAGCCAACCTTACAATTAGCCAATGATATGCTTTGAATTGGTGAGTGGCAGGGGAGGGGGGGGGGACTCCCGGGGCCAATCAGCTTTCCACAAGGGCCAGTGTCCCTGTAGCCCCACCCCCATATGTGCCCCTGTCAAATACATTTTTCCTCACATCACCATCGACCCCTTACACTTGGGGTCAATGAGGCTGTTTCAGCCAACAACAGAACCTAATCCCCCACTTGTAACTATGTCTTATTGGACATATGAAGTCTAAGCCAGATTCATGACTAAAAGGTAGCTGCTGGAAATCCTTTTGAAGTCATTTTTACTGAACTAACAAACATGAAACAGAAGGGTGGCAGTAAAAACGTAATTTAATTAAGTTTACCTAGAAGTATATTGTATCCAGAAATATGTTGAAGAGAGAGACAAATACCGGCATATAAATTAAGATGCAGAATGATGACTAGAGTTCTTTGAGGTTCTCCCAGGAGAAAGGCTGAGTCAAGCTGACTTGAGTGCAAGATGTTCAGGGGAATCTTATTCACCATACCTCCATGTCGCACAGCTATGCGAGAGACCAAGGAGGCGCTGGATAATGTGAGAATGGCACTGGACACCCTGCAGGACGGCACCAGCAAGCTCCAGGCTGAACTCAACGGTATCCGGTCCAGCCTCAGAAACACCCTGAATGACCCGGCCTGCTTCAGCAGCGCTGTCTCGCACACCTGCAATACCATCCGCAGCACCCTCAGCCAGCTCGTCATCGGAGCCAACTTTTCCATGGTCAGTGACCCGCCAACCCCCCTACGCCTCAGCCTCCAATGGGGTGCTCGCTGTTGCCACGGCTGAGAACATGTTGACCAATAGTTGTAAAGCCAATATTCTCATTCTGAATTTCAGTTGCCCGATGTAAGTGGACAGCTTGCCCGTATGGACAGTGTTCTCAAGATTGACCTCAGCAACATCGTTCAGAAGGTTAGTATTCTTCTCAAACTTACCTTCTGTCTTCAGTCCTCTGTCCTCTGGTGAGCTTCTCAGCTGTAAGGAGTCACTGTGGCCCAGTCCACTGGACTTCAACAAACTGTGGTCTCCTATCCCATACTTCTGGGGTGGCCAATCATATCTTCAAAGGGCCAATGTCCTATGCATGTTTTTGGAATAACCTTTAGGTCAGCAGTTCAAACCCAGGTGTGGGGACTCTTCAGCCAATCAGTCCTCTAATTAGTAATCTAATTAGGGAGTTGCAGCAAAAACCCACACACACAACAGTCCTTTCTGGATAAGACTGGCCACCCCTGGCATAATCGATCATCAAATATTTTTCAAATTTTTCAGAATCGAAATTAGCCACCTCGGATTTTCTGCTCACGTCAGAAAATGTTCCCAGTTTTCCTTGACTTATCACTGTCTTTATTTGCTGCCTCCCTGCAGGGGTATTTATCATTTAACGACACCCCCGCCTTGGTGAAGCAGCAGACGGGGAATGTGGTTTCAGGTGCGTGCAGGATCTGTGGTTGTCAATGCAACGAAAAATGCAACAGATAAAACCATTTTGCATGAGGCTGTCAGGCAAGAGCTTTATCAGCTGTCATTTAACTGTAAGATAAGAACGCTTTCTCATCATCAGTACGTCAACGTACGTCAAAATTGTGTTGACGTCACTCCTTGAGTAGCAATTGTAAAAACAATGACAACAGAAAAACACTCATTTAAGCTAGACAGTACAACAGGTACTTCCAATAAAGTGCAGAAAATGGAGAGAGCGACATATGTCGGTTCCTATATACAGAAATGCAATTGTGTATATTTTCTTTTCTGAAGATAAAATGACTAAAATATTTTTTAAGCTGAACACCATGTTGCTTTCCTGTGTGTCTGCAGTCTTTCTCTGAGCCCCCGTAATCTGATGTTAGAATCAGCACTTGTCTTTTGCTATCCTATGTGCGTTCCTAGCCCTGCCTCGTAAGTGAGACTAAATGAAGTGGTTCTGCAGGACATTAGCCTCCAGTTTTTGTTGCATGAACTTGTCAGGACAACCGCCCAGGTGCACTTCAGCTGTAGAAGCCCAGGAAGGGCTCTGCGCTTCCTCAGCTCTGGGCTACAGGGTGCGGGAGGGTTCCTTAACGAATTGGCACTGTTTGCTTTGGTTGTGCTGATCTCTTTGGTCTGTCTTCCTCACAAACACAAAAACGAGAGAAGTGTGGATGCTGAATGTGCCTGTGGGCCAATGTTTCTCTTCTCTTCTCTGTTGGCCCCATATACACAGAATCCTGCACCATATGAAGCATTCCTGTATGAGACTGACAAGGACATATGTTATAACTCCTCATATTTCATCCTTTACACATGACTAGCCATACACAGTTCAAATGAGTAAATTATGGCTGTTTTAACAATGTGATGGACGTACTCTCTCCATAGACCCTTAATGCAGGCATGGTGTACATATACACTTCAATTTAGTGCTTTGTAATTTGATTTATGGTTGCTAAATTAATATGTTGATAGTGCAGCATTGGGGTGGCATGGCGGTGCAGTGGTTAGCACTGTTGTCTCACACCTCTGGGACGAGGGTTTGAGTCTTCCACAGGGTTCCATCTGTGTGGAGCTTGCATGTTCTCCCCGTGTCGTCGTGGGGTTTCCTCCGGGTACTCCGGTTTCCCCCTACAGTCCAAGAACATGCTGAGGCTGATTGGAGTTGCCAAATTGCCTGTGAATGGTGTGTGCATGTGCCCTGTGATGGGTTGGTGCCCCATCCTGGGTTGTTCCCTGCTTTGCGCCTGCAGCCTCTGAGATCGGCTCTGGACCCGCTGCGATCCCAAGTGAGATAAGCAGTTACAGAAAATGGATGGATGGTGCAGTGTTTCAGAAACCAAAACCACAATACAAATGTTCCCAATCTCATGCCACAGTTCTGCAAGATAAAACATGCATTGTTTTCCTGATGTTACAAAAGTCACATATAAATCAGAAAATTATTATTCTGTTTCAAATTAGGGTATGCGGTATATTTTGTAAATATTACACATTATTCCTATTTCATTGTCTTCCAACTGCAATGTGTCACGTGACTATTTTGGTCCAATCATGATCGGGTGATTACACCTGCGTTTCTTCCGCTTAAGATGGATAATATCCCTCTGTAGTGTTTCAGATCGTTGGTGATTAATAAAACCCAGAATTTTTTTCCCCCATTTTTTCTAATTAACCCCCCCACCAAAAAAATAAAAAATAACGTGGTATGAACCAAACCACAGCTCAGTCTGAACCGGACTGTGGATCCCTAGAATATATGCTAATGACTTTCAGAAAGATTCTTCTAGTGCTTTCCTAACAACCGACCCACAAACCTTCAGTAAACCAGGTGTGCAGTTATCCTGTTACTTCATTTCACCGTGGTCCGGTCACACCTGGATATTACGATACCAATTGATATTCATTTTGGATCCAGACTGAGGATCCATTTGTAATTTCTACTTCTATCACATTGTGGTGAGTGACCATTCAGGCTTGTACAGTATAACACTTATCTCTCCATCCCAGGTGCCAAGGGCATGCTGGACGGCATCGGCACCAACATCACCTCCTTCTCCAAGATGCTCCCTATCCGCGCCTCCCTGCTCAACTTCACCGTCTACCTCACCCAGAGCCAGGTGAAGATCGAGGCCTTCTACCCACAAATCGAGCTGATGGACTTCTACAGGTACCAGTAACATCTCAGCTTTTATGTGCTTACAGAAGGTACCCCATTTCCCTGAGCCCAGAACATTTCTGGAGGTCAGAGACGTCTGCACCCAATTCTGCCTGTGATCAGTATGAATTTACACCATACTGCCCTACAAAGGCAAAATACTATAAAATGCATATTTTAATAAAAATAAAATTATGACCAAAATCAGGTCTCCGAGGCCCTGTTTTATTTTGTAACAAAATATCTTAATTCAGTTATTTATGCTCAGTTTGAAGAAAATATTATCATTTAGCTCCCTACTAAACATGTGTATGAACTGTCAAAAAACGTAGTAGCCCTATTTCTCAATTGCTGTGTAATACTGTATTTTGCCTTTGTGGGGCAGTATATACTTCCCATATGTAATCATATGCATTTTATAATTGATGTACATAACCTTAGCATAAATACTGCATTATTACTGCACACAGATACATACACGCACACTTACCATCAGCTTGGCACGTTTACTAAGATCTGGATCTCCTGGCCCTTCCTAATGGAGTTGAAAAGCTCTGCAGAATCTTAACAGATTCTTAAAGTATTTTTTTGTTGTTGCAGATGGACCGGCTGCATTGCCGTCTGCTGTGTGGTGGTGCTTATCCTTTCCTTTAATTTCCTGGGCCTGCTGTGTGGTTTCTGTGGCTACGACAAGCACGCCTCTCCCACCACCCGTGGCTGCGTTTCCAACATGGGTGGGAACCTGCTCATGGCGTGAGTAACCCCTTGCCCCCTGCTGCCAGGGCTGTGGCCATGTGACAAACCAGCCAAACAAAGCTGTACTGGAGCTTAGCCTACCCATTCTTGCTCTCCATGACAGAGACAGGTGAGAGCAAGCTTGGCAGCCACCTGCAGCAGTGCCCATAGAGCTGGAGGTTAAGCGCCTTGCTCAAGGGCCCACAGACATGGCTAGTCTGCTGAGGCCGGGCGCAAACCAGCAATCTGTTGATCGCAGGACAGAGGCTTAGCCCACTGAACCAAACTCTCCAACAATAAAATGCAAATGTATCTCAATGAACTTGTTACTTTTTAAAAATCCTGTGACCAGGGGTGCAGTAGGGGCATGGATACCCTGGCAGATTCAGGGTGCCCACCACTTTACAGGGGCCTTTGAATATGTAAAATTATAAAATTATTGCATCATAAGTGTAGACAGGGGCCCAAGATGACATTTTGTCAGGGGCCCCGGAATTTCTAGCCACGCCCCTGCCTGTGACAGTCATTTGAATTTTAAATTATAGCAACAGAACAACATCAAACATTTAAAGCAAATCTTTCTCCATTTTCCATGTGTCTCAGTGGCGCTGGCTTCAGTTTCATCTTTTCCTGGATGCTGATGGGGGTGGTGACCATCACGTTTGTTGTTGGGGGCAATGTGGAGAAGCTGATATGTGAGCCCTTTGAGAACAGGCAGCTCTTCAAGGCAAGTAAAAGTCGATGGTGTACAGGGATCAGTGCATTTTGAGATGCACAGGGATGCTCTAGACACATAAATATTACTCTGGTTTATCTGACATAAGAGGCATTTGTAGATTTTTGTAACATTTCTCTGTGCAGCTCATAGACACCCCGTACCTGGTCAATTCAAACCTGAAGAATTTCCTCCCAGGAATGCTCATCCAGAACCCTCAGATTGACCTGACCCTGGAGAGTGTCTACAGGTAACTTATCGTTTTTAAATCGAGTTCTGCACGATGGGAATTGAAGTTATTGCATTTGCCAGCAGGTGGCAGCAGAGGAGCTTTAATACATTTTTCTCTGGTACTGCATCATTGCCTGTTTGTACCTGTATGTTTCTTTTGGTAGTAATTGCAAAGAAGACAAGGGTATTTTCTCTGCACTGAAGCTGGACAACATTTTCCACGTCAACATGTTTTTGAACTCCAACGTGGTGAGTCCAGGCAGAGTCTCTGTGTCTCCATTTTACAAGCCCACAGACAAATAGGCAAAGCCTGAGAAATCTTTTATAGACAAACCTGCATCCGCACATTTGGGGTTCCAGCCTCTTCTAATGGTCATTTCATGCTGTTTTATGCTGGTCCTCCTTTCTCACAGTACACCAGGGACATGGCCAGGGTTTTTGAAGACGTCAAAGTAGACCTGAAGGGTATTGTCCTGCTAGAGCCAGTGGGAAGGCAGAATCTTATCAATTTTGCCAATACAGGTGTCGGTGAGATCAACTACTCCGCCTTTCTTGCAGAGGTACCCAACCTTTGGTTTTATTTCACCTGTGGGCAGGCCTACTATCTGTACATCCTCTAGCTGATCTATGATTTGCAAAGAGATTGTCTACTCTGCAAGCACTGTCTACTATACTCTGGTAATCTGCTTAGGTTCATAATGGTGTGGAGATAAGCTTAATTGCAGAATTATGATAATTCTCCTGCTCACAAGGACAGGGGATGTATCTGTAAGTTTCTGAAATGCTTTGCATTTCTTATAGGTCAACAAAGGTGTGACTAGGGTGGATCTGCTGGCATTTGCCAACAAACTGGAAGCTCTGGCTGATGAGCTGGTGGGTTTTGAAGATGATTTTAATAATTCAAGCTATCTTTTTAAAAATTAGAATTAGAATGAACTTCATTGATCCTAGAAGGATATTCGGTAACACTTTACTTAAAGCGGTCATCATATTGAATTGTAGATACCTTCATAATGCATTATAATGCATTAATAAAGTATTATAAACCCGACTACAACTATTTATAATGCATTATAATGGTCAATATAAGCATTAAGGATGCTTTGTACTGCATTATGAAGGTATCTATAGTGCATTATAGATGAGAGCTTCATAGAGCATTCATAATGCATAATAAACGTGGCTATAATGTGTTATGCATTTTTATAAATAGTTTAGCTGTGTTTATAATACTTTATAAATGCATTATATCTATGATGCATTATACATGACTGCTTTAAGTATAGTATTGCCAGAAATTGTAGTACATACAACAGCAAGCATGTAGAGCACAGACAAAGATGCATACAGTGCAAAAGACAAGATGCGAGACAGTATGTAAAGTAACAGGGCAAACTAATAAAATTTAGAACTGTGTCACCATGGATATGTTCAGACTATTAATTGTGTTTTATGAATACTTTGTTTGGTACTCTATCAGAGCTGGTGCTCATTGTTGGTTTGGGAAACAGTGGAGACCTTGATTACATGTTGAGAACTGAGACTTTTGCAGCAGCCCAGGTCAATAGGCAGGATTCACCACCAGGTGAATGGAAGTGTAGGGCTTGATGTGGCCTGTCTGTCTTTCTCCACTATAGCCACGTGGGGCGCTAGAAAACGCTCTAAGGGGCCATGCCACCATCATCCAGCAGATCCACAGCCAGAGGGTGGTGCCCATGGAGCAGGCCATGGTAGGTTTTTTATATTATCAGGCATTTAATTATATTTTCCACCCTGAGTGTGTTGCTCAGTGAGTTAAGCCTCTGTGCCCGTGATCAGAAGGGTGCTGGTTTGAACCCGGCCTCGGCACATCTGCGGGTCCTTGAGCGAGGCCCTTAACCCCCAGCTCCCTGGGCGCTGCTAGGGGTGGCTGCCCCTTGTGGCCAGCTTGCTCTCACCTGCAGAGAGCAAACTGGGGGAGGCGTAAGAGAATATCCCCACAAGGGTCGGTAAAAATGATCAAGTATTACTAATGAAATGCTCTGGTAATATAGTCACTTGTAATAGTCTGTCTCCCTGTATAAAGCAGTCATGTGCTGTTTCAGGTGCTTCTCTGTGACACTAGGACCTGGACTCTCAATTCAAATCCTTTGAAATTCCCTCAAATACTCATTCTGTGCTCAGCAATCAGTGACAGTGGTTTGTGAACAGCACAGTAATTGAAATGAGTGGCTACCGTGTCATTTCTCACAGGAACAATTATGCCAATGCGCAATGTATCTTCAGTGCCTTATGTCTGCTTTGAATTGAGCTACAACACACAAATAAAAGCGATGTTACAGCGTGTTTTTCAAGTCTAACTCGGTATCATGAAATGCACCAGCAGTCGCAGTTCAACGGGCCTGCCAGCCTTATCTGTTTTCAGTTTCCTTTACCCTGTCCACTTCCCTTTAACGGCTGCCAAGAAGTATGTTAGGGCAAGGGTAAGCATGTACCCGTTATAAGTGTCTGAAACTGGACAAATATTATCTGTCCCTGTCTGTGCTGTAGCCTGTGATTGTGTTTCAGCAGAAAGCTCCCGAGTTCCTTACCTTAGTGGAACACCTGCACTGGTTTTACTGGTTTTGATCAATCCTTGCTTATCTTAAATCAATCATTTACAATCATATCACCATAACAATAGCCTATATGTTAGTAGTAATGAATTCTTTACACTTTTTTGATACAATCTTTTATTTTCTTTCGTAGTATATGCTTTTGAACACAGTCATAACATTTCATATAATTATCACATTATACCAAGTTTACAAAATATTACAAAAAATATTACATATAACAAAAAATTACAATATTACAAAAAAGATCCATAACACTTTATTAAGCATTCCTAATACATTACATTATCTACCTAATGATATAAGCTTATATTAGAAATTTTAATGTTTGAATGTAACACTGAAACGTTATGTGGTAACATGAAGATTGTATGTTTTTGATTATAATGTGTATGTTATTTTGGTATCTTACTCCTTGTAGTACTTGTAGTGTTGTTAAATTTTAACGAGCACCAGTGTGAGACTCTGCTTTCTGTCGTAGAGCACACTGAGCCAGAGCATTGTGACGTTGCAGATGACAGCCAGCAGCCTCCCTGTAAGTTTAAAATCAGGATCAAACAACATCACACAATCCGACAATACGGTCAATTAAACTGGCTGCCGCCCCATGTTCACCCTCTTAGGAGCAGTGCATAATCAACTCATTCAAAAAAACTTTTATATTACGCCCTTGTATGCCTTGTTGCCAGCTGTCTATAGAGAAGTAGACTGGTAACTTGAGGAAAAAGTGAAGATGTTTCCGTAAGTAGTAAGTGCATGAAATGGGTTTTGTGGCGCAACGGAGCTTGACTGCCTTTCCTCAGACCTGTACACTTGGTCTTACGGGCTCTTATATATTATTCTCATATCCTGTTTCTTTATGCTTAGACAAAAATCACCAATATCCTGAACGCTATTGATGCAGCAGATTATCTGATGACCCAGAATGCAACACAAGTGGTCAAGCAGGTAAAGTAACTAAAGTCACTGTGGAAAATATGTAAAATTGAAACTACTTCACTAATTAACATGGCTTGTTGTTCTCTCATCTAGGAAACCTCAAAATATGTACAGAACATTGTCGGCTACTTTAAACAGTATATAGAGTGGGTCAAGAATTCAGTAAGTAGTCGTTGAAGAACTTCAGTTCATGTGACATAACATCCCCTGACTTTATACCCATAACCTTCACACTGTGCACCTTCACCATATGCCCAAGCCCTGAAAACGTTACGTTGTTTCTCAGGTTGAACTGGACGTGGGAGTCTGCAAGCCTTTGAGCAATATCATGGACACAGCAGATATCATCACCTGTAGCTTCATAGTAGACTCAGTGGTGAGATATAATATCTTCTGATGGTCTTCAGCTCTGCAGGGGGTATTGGATAGGAGGTGGAAGGGCGTGATACTGCATTCAGTTGCAGTGTGCTCACCCCCCACAAAAAAATCATGACGTGTCTTCATCCATGGACAAATGGAGGAATGCATCCTGTGAGTGGGGGCTGAAAGTTAGACCAGCGGCAGTTCACGTGTTTGAAAGCCGGTCAAAGTATGAAAAGGGGATTTCATGAGGGGAACTGAAATGGTTTGGGAACTGAGTCATGACACATTTATGTTGCTGCAAGGCTTAAATTTTTATTCCAATAGCATGTGAGACTGACAGCATTTTGTAGAATATAAGTGCTTCTTACTGCACAATCAAATAACCAACAATTGCTTACTTACTTGGACAGAGGAGACTTGAAAAGGGGGTATTTTGGAAGTTTGGTTTGACATCACTGCAGGGATTGAGCTCCAGTCTTTCAGGAAGAACAATAATATGCAAGTTTTTTGCACTCATATCTGTAGCACATCACAGTGCTTAAGTGTTATTTCGTTTGGAGGCTCTGAGTCCAGGAAATTTCAGTACAAGTAATGATATTCCATTGTTATCTGTATATGACAATAGACTAGAAACCTGTATCTGAAACAAGTCAATGAGAACAAGTTTAAGAAAGTGTTCTGTCTGAAACCCTAAGCGACACATGTATAAACTATATTTCCTTCCCTTTTTCCCAGAATGCCTTTTGGTTTGGGCTGGGCTGCTGTACAGTACTGCTCCTACCAAACATTATATTGTCTGTAAAGCTGGCCAAATTCTACCGCCGAATGGACACAGAAGATGTCTATGATGAGTGAGTATTGCAGACACGCTGCTGGAAACGTCAGACCTGACTCACTTTTTCTTCTTTTTTCTCTTGATCTTAATCACTCCCACCTTCTCCCTTTCACCCCCCCCGGCTTCCACTTGGTCTCTCCCATTACTTACCTCCCCATGTCCCCTGTGTTAATGTCCCCTTCCTTGCATGTTTACCGGTAATCAGCACTTCCTCACTTCCTTCTGGTTTTGCCTGTAATCTCTCCTCCTGCTTCCTTTCCCTCTCTATGCCCCCATTTTACTTCTTCTCCCCATCTATTCCTTCTTCTTATTTACCTTCATCCTTATCTGTTTGATTCCCCCCCCCACTCCTAACCGATTCCTCGCTCTAATATGTGCTAGTAACCCATGTCTCTCTCCCCCTCTCTGTTCCTTTCAGTTCCTCTGTCTCAGGGACTTGGCACTTCACATTGTGATAACCATTCCTGCCCTTTCCATTACTTTTCTTGTCTTTCATAATTTACCTTCTGCATTCCTAGTATCATGTGACGCACTCTGCACTTTGAGGACAATTAATACATTTTACTAAAAAAATACAGAATGATGACATCCAAGTCACTTTATTAAACAAGTTGCTACTAAAAAAAATAATCAGCAATCCAGAAACCCCTCAGTGCATTTATTGTACAAAATGTAATGGTGTTTTTTTCCTTCATGTCTTTGTAGTGTGACAATACCCATGAAAATGTAAGGTTTCACCCCCTTTTTTGTTTTGGTGTTTTTTTATTAAATCCGGCTTTTCTCCTGTCATTCCTGGGTGATCTCTGCTTATGCTAAGAATTTTGTAACACTAATTTCTTACACTTTTCTGGTGTTGGGTTTAGCCTAAAATCCTTGTAATATGTGCTGTTTGGAGATTTTTTTTCCTTTATACTTTATTTGCTAAAACATTTTAAAACAACAGAAATAAAGAAGCTAACCTTTAACAAGGAGTATAAGTCTATCATGTTTAAATGTTTTAATCACTTTATTTCAGATCTAAAAGAGCATTTTAAGATTTATACGTGCCTATTTTGTATATACATTACGTACCCATCACTACAGTCTGTACGTGTCATTCTAGAACATTGTCACTTAGTCCCATATACTATCATTTGTGTATTTTTGTCAACATTTCTTTTATATCCAATTTTTTGTTTCAGTATGGAAATTGGTAATAATGGTTATCACAATCAGCATTTACAGGGTATTCCCAACCCTGTAATGGCCAGGTAAAATCCATATATGTACATATAATATTTTTTAATTGCATGCCCTTTCAGATCCAGTAGGCGGTGGTTGTAGTGGGGTTTTAGAAGATGTGTTGATTCAAGAGATGAATGCATGTTAAGGTCAGAGTGGGCTAGCAATCATCTGACAAGACCCTCAAACCTACTCATTAAGTATGTATTCATTACCCCAAATTCCAAATACCTTTTTCTAAGGAGGGCTTTTAGACAATGAATGGGAGTTATTAGAATAAGTTATAATCAACTCGCAAGTCGAGTTCAATACTCAAGTAAAGTCTTTCTGCAATAAAGCTTAAAGCACAGCAATAACAACCACCATTGAGCAAGATTATTTGAAATTATTTAAACCTATTATAAAGATCATGGAAATTCATTATTGCCATGAGAAACATTTAAAGAGTCTGTTATTGAAATGTTAACAGAAATATGTAGACCTTATCATTGCTTGCTGCTGGTCTGCCAGACTGTATTGTCGTAGGGTTGATTTGCATGACATGACAATAGAATTACCACTAACACTGGTAGCCCACGCACACTGCTAGCCTTCATGCCTTGACTTGCAGACTCCTCCCGGTGCCCTGTAAGAAAGAGGTAGGACTGCAGGCATTTTGCATGGACACCATTGTATGTGCCTTGCGTGCTCACTTCTTAGACTCACATTAATCTGTCAGCCATACAACCTCTGACACCCAAGGAAGTCTCCTGACTGCATGAATGGGGCTTCCGAATGTTTTTTTCAGCTGCCTGTGTGGCGTGACAAAGTTTAAAAGCTGGAGGCTGAATTGCCCACAAAGGGTAGGCTGTAGTCAAAACAGTTTGTAATGTTGTTAATTGTTTCCCCCATTGGATGAATTGCAACACATCAGTTGGTCTTATAATAATATTCCATTTATACCATTGCATGGCCCATCATCTCGTATGTCATTAGAATTTTCATTAATATTGTATGCCATCTTTAAAAATCATGTAGGGTCTAGAATGTTCTATCCACCCGTCGAGGTGGGGTCTAGTATGCTGTGCATGTATATTTCGTAATGCCTCCCTGAGCATGGCATGCTCTTTGTGGCGTGCACTTTCATGCTTACAGCTTTCCTCTGTTAGCTGAAAGGCCTGAATGAACCATGTGAAAGGTATTCTACCATTAACCATCCCCTGGACTTGTTTTCGAACCACTAGCGTCCCTACTTATGACACAATGACTAGATTTCCCCGCGCCTCTGCACCCCCCAGGCATGCAGACTGGTGAGGCCACAACGGGTTTTGCCAAGTCCGGTCAGGTACAGACAACCGTGCTACAGGATGTCCGTCTCATCTTATCATTTCGCTCTGTTCGTGTCTCTCTGGCCCAGCTTTTGGGGGTGGCCCGCTCTGCTTTCTTCATCTTCTCTGTCATCACTTTTGAGTTTCATCCCACAGGAGAAGCAGTGCCATCTGGAACCTCTTAGCTCTTCCAATGTCTGTGTCCTCTCTTATGGTATATCTTGCCATACTCTAGGTGGTGCTGTGGTGGCAACTGCTTTCCCTAGTTGTAGCAGCCCGTAATGTAATAAACCGCCAATAACAGAATACCTTTCTCAGTTCTTAACATAATAAAAGTCGGTAATGTAACAACTGGCCAATAAAGTAATAACTTATTACATTATCGACAAAGAGTTATCCCGATATTGGCTCAGAAAATGTATTACAATGTTGGCCAGTTATTACATTATCTACTTTTATTACATTAAGAATGAAAAGATTATGTTTTTGTCAGTTCTTACATTATTGGCTGCTTCACGCTTTCATTTTTACTACTAAAACACATCTTCTCTCCAGTTATCCCCTTTGTCCATCCTACCTTCAGATTCTTGTGTCATTTTTGCCATGACACATTTGTGCCACTTGCCATGACACATTTTCTGGGTTGCGTAGTTTGACTGAGAAGTTTCGCAATAAACTTTGTCAGAATGTGACCTAAGCTACCCGCATCTCCTGCGGAAATGTATGTTAAACAGTTAATATGTTTATCCAAATTACATAAAACAGCCAGGCATGTCAAGTTGGACAGGTATGTTTGCATGAAGATGTCCATATGTCATAAGTACAAACATGTAATGCTTATGTACACATAATACCTGAATGGTTACATTCAGAATGCTGCAGGTCTATAGTTTTGCTGTGGTTTAGTTTACTTAAGCATAAGCCTGGATGATGTTTCAGATGATAAACAGCACATGGGGTCAAACTTCTATTTTTCAACACACGTCATTTTTATTTCTGGCTACACTCTGCCCTTGCTCGCTCTTGATTTCAGCTGTTTTGTCTCTGTATTCATTCAAGCCTCTTGTTAAAAAAAATAAATTTTTCTTTAAACTGCAGTGTTAAAATTGTAGTGCATTTCATTAATGGGCTATTTAGTGTGGGCCAATATTTGATTCCAGGCTAACTAACCTTTATCAATATCTTTCTTGTAGCACCATCAATGGCATGAACTAAGAAACCCTCCTTGGTAAGTTTTCATGAAAATCATTTTATTTGCCAGATCTGATGGTACAGCAGTAATCGTGAACAAGACTTGTGCATTTCTCTAAGACAAAAGATGGAATGTCACCACATTTGTGAGAAGTGAAGCCTTAATTCTGTTCTTACCCTCCTACGCAGGGTTCCTGATTGACAAGAAAGATAGAGGGATGAGCTGCTGAAGGGGCCATTGTTGAGGGTCAACATGTGCAAAGTCCCTCCCTCCCTGCACGCTCTGTTACAGTGACATCTCCATAACCACTCCATCTGCAGAGGTGGAGAGTTCAGGTCCAGAAAGTACAAATCCAGACCAAGATTTTGTTTTAACCAACCAGCTGAGTACCCTGTGAATGTCACTCTTTGTACTCAACCGGTTGGTCAAAATAAAAAACTTGGTCTGGATTTGTACTTTCTGGACCTGAACTTTCCACCTCTGTCCATTTTCAATATCAACAGACAGAACACTGAACCGCACCATTCTTATGTTGCGTAAGTGTTTTTTTTTTTTTAAAGCTGACACTCGTTTTTATATTCAAAGTGGAAAAACTTGAAGCCAGGGTAGGTAGTGCTGTCCATCGCACATCACAGCTAGCAATTACAGTCAATTACAGTATTTCAGAATGCAATTATATTTACTGGTGCAATTACATGACAAGACCAATGTCTACATTTTGTATGCTATCAACTTTGAACATGCTCCATATATTTTGCTAATACTTGTCTCGTAAACCATGTCCTTTGTGTTTTTGGTCCTTCTACTGTGTACATCATCGATATTTAGGATACATTTCTGCTTTTGCCACACAATGCACAAATTTTTACAGTTCAGTTACAGTAATAGTTACTATAATGCATCTCAAGGAAAGTTTTACTGTGAAAACAGTTAGTGTGTATGACCATTCTGGTTCTTTTAATAGAAAAATTAAGAATAAATGACTAATTGGTAAATATGTACACTTTAAAATTAAAGGCAATCTTGGCTCTTTAGAAACAGATTGACTGTTACCTTTATTATGATATTGGCATTTACATATATATTGTGACAGAATGAATCATCATGAGCGTTGATATAATTTAGCATCACAGAAGGATACGATATAACAAGCATTTCGTCATATGTTGCCAGGCATAATAATATCGCACATTACTACAATATTAAGCTACTGAAATTAACTGAATAATTTTAGGCATAGGTTCAGCAACATTACATATTTATATCGACTGTGAAACTAACTAACTTAATTTGATGGTATGATATACTAAAGGGATCTTTTGAAGTCGAAACGTTTTCTTTATTATAGGTCTGGGGTCTTTGAAGTTAGATTATGTGCTCGGAAGAAAATACATAATATTCCACTACATTTTTACAAAATAGTGTAATAGTGAAGATTGACTACCAAGAAAAAAAAGACAAGTATTTCTAAGCAGTAATAGCACATTGTTTCTGGTTTAATGTTACAGAGGGGCACTGAGATATTCTCAATAACTATTATTTTAATACCTGTTATTCAAAGCAAACTATACACACATGCTGTGTGTAAGATTGTTTTAGTCTGGCTGTCTCCCGCTCAACGCTTCTTGTTCATGTTCACTGAGGGTAGCCGTCTGCTACCTTGCAACCGGAACTGCAAGCCATGCAGGGACTCGGTGAGTGTTTAGGACTTGAGCACAAACTAATAGCCAGATTCTAACCAATGTAAAACAGTAGGGGTCTGTTAGTATTAATTAATGTATTTCGGACTTCTGCTCAAAAACGGGGCGCTGGCTGCCGCTGGAACTTTACGCCACTGGAGAGCTGAATGTATAAAAATTGTGAAAAAAGAATTCAGTTTGTTGAGTGATTCTTTTTTTGAACTAAACACACACACACACACACACAAATTAAATTAATAAATTAAATTAAATTGTCCCTCAGTATTCACGGGACCTCCTGCAGATACCAAAATCCATGGATGCTCAAGGCCCTTATATAAAACGTTGTGGTATTTGCATATGACCTGCACACATCCTCACATATACTTTAAATCACTTCTAGATTACTTTTAATACCTAATGCAATGTAAGTGCTATGTGAATAGTCATTATACTGTATATTAACTACATAGAACATGTTGGCAATAATGTATCATTTTTTTTCAATACTTACAGATTGCTTTCGTTTAATGGCAGGATATGCCTATACATCACTTCGTCCGCATGGATTCGTGTAGCGCCTGGCAGGTGGCAAATTCAAGTTCAGCGTCTTCAAACGTTCTGGAATTTTTTTTTTTAGAATATTTTCGGTTGGTTGGAAGCAGAAGCTGTAGATATGGAGGGCTGACTGTTGAATGTAGAATGTTATACGCCATAAAAATGATGAATGCGAGGTACATGAATGCTAGAGATAACAGCAAACCAAGAACATGTGAGGACAGACTGAGTGGGCAGCTGGTTTAAGAAACCCCTCCCTCTGATGGTTAAATGTCAGGGAAAATGGTGTGGCAACAGAAAGCAGTGACTTATTCCTGTCCCGACACAGCCCAGACGTGTCTGCCGATCACTTACTTTCTTTCATCTTCCAAAAGTAAATACTCAAAATTAACCCCACCGCCCTCACCTCAGCAGTAATACGGAGAGGTGATGTGGCGTGATGTTTCACCATCCTATAGCCTGTGCCACTTCAGACTGTCCCCGTGGTACCTGGCCCCTCACTTGGCGCAGATCTTCACAGACTGTTCGCTTCCTGAGCTGAGCAATCCTGCCTCTGATGTTTATATTACTAACCATGTGACATCTTTAATATAATGGTACCTTTCTCCACATGCTGTCTGGATTCGTGAGTCCCTCAGATTATACACCTGACATGACATACCCTGCTCTGTCACCTTTCACCCATGGAATAGGTTAATTCCCAACCAGTTCAATATGCCTTATGCAAACAGCCTCTAAAATAATCCTCAGCTCGTCTAATGGGAAATATTTTGCTACATGACAGTTTTTTGAGAAAGTAGGGTCAACCAGTCCTTGGAGCAATTCAGGGGCCCAACAGTGAAACCACTTTGTTGACCCTGCGATTCGAACCAGGAACCTACTGAACACAAGTACACTGTCTTAACCTTAAGCCATCCAAATTCTAACCACTTTTCCTGGTCAGATTCCTCTGATGGTGGGGGAAGGGGCTACACTCCATGCCAGGCAAGTCTAGGGTATACACGATAAACTCAATGGCAGTGCATCCATGTTTATTTTATATAAATAGTAAATCAGTACAAGGTAAATTTATGTCATGTGCCGTTTAGTTAAGTAAGGCTTTTTAGGCTAAGTCATTAATGATAAAAGTCTTATTGCCGGTATGGAGGTTAAATCATATCCCATAAAGATCTAATCATCAAGTTAGAATTGTATAAA
Source organism: Mormyrus iriodes (assembly GCA_011763525.2). Lineage (NCBI taxonomy): Eukaryota > Metazoa > Chordata > Actinopteri > Osteoglossiformes > Mormyridae > Mormyrus > Mormyrus iriodes. The sequence goes on from JAAGVU020000049.1 coordinate 1,382,842, forward strand.
CCAGGGTTTCCCAATCCAGTCCAAAACTGTGGACTGTCTGGCAGGGAGCTGGGATGGAGCAAAGACGTGGACCGGCTGTGGGTCCCCAGGGACCAGACTGGGAAACACTGGTATAAACTAGCATTAGAAAACCCAGTAAAAACCCAATCAGTTCTGGCAGTTCCCATGCAGTCCTCACAATACAGGTGGGCTCCTTTCCACACCGAAAATCAGGAAGGACTATTCCCAGAGTGTCCAGTACCAATAAGTACTTTGCCAGCAGGTAAAAGACGCCCGCATTTGGGTATTTTTAATCACAAAGGCAATTGCTTGGTTACATTTGCTACAGGAAAGACTTGAGTACAAAAACACATCTAATTAATAAAGTCTATTAATCTCTTTTCGTTGTCATTTCTTGTCGTTCCAATTTACAATATAAATTGGAAGATTAAAAGATGTGATATTCCACTTATTTCTGAAGAATCTATGATGAGTTTTAACGTAGAAATACATTTCTAACACTATGTTTTACACTGGAACAGAAGTGGTCAAACAGCGGTTTTGTATTAATATTCAGGACAGGATACAACGGGGTGAAATGTTCTTGTCTTTAAAGTTCTACCATGACAGTACGAAAAGTGTTCCTTTGTTAAGAAATCTGGTAGATGTTGTAAGTAATAATTTGTGGAATCAAGTTCTGTTTTTCTCCATGCTTTCCTAAAATAAGTCGCTTTAAATATAACAAACCAAGAAAGAACCACTAGATAGTATTAGAGATCAATGACAAAAAACATCAACCCTTATGTAGACTTGGTTGCCCACTAGGTAGCACTGCAGCACAAAGATGCTGAAATATTGTTGGTGATTGATCAATACTCAATCAGTACTAGAAAATGAAATTTCAGTACCTTTCATTAAATTTCATAACATATGATAATTAATTGCAGAAGGCGTGCACCGACGACATGATAGCTCTATTGATGAAAGGTGTTAAAAAAAAGTTCACTTCATAAAAATGAAATCAAAATCATATGATTAGACTAGAATTGCGAAAAATACCGTTGTTCACTTTAAAACCAATAAAGAGAAACCGAACTTCGTCAGGTAAATATTCCCGTTTCACTGTCTTTCTTGGCAGTAGCCTATCTAGGAGTGTACTTTATATTTTGCATGATATAGACTCTCCTTTTCAAACTAACACCCTAAATTAATTAAACCCTACCACAAACTCTTCCCTAAATTGTTATACTGATAATACGTTTTCTGACAGAAGCCCTTTAACATGAAACGAGAGATTCACTGCAGGCGATAATTATGTTTAATATTTTCTTACAGCCGGTGCCGTTATCAGAGTTCGTGCGTTTCCGATTGTAGAGGATTTCCAATCGAACAAAGGTTATAAAAACTGGCCAATTTATTTGTTTTGATTGGGCGTCATTAAATAATAATAATAATAATAATAATAATCCATGAGGAAAAGGATTGTTCATAGGATTAAATATAAAAAATGAATGATATTAAAAAGACATAAATGAAACACGTGTATTACGCAACTTTGCGCCTAGGCCTTTTGAGTGGGCGCTCAGAGCCCAAGATAAAGCGAAATATCGCACGTTTTCGGCGTGCTGCATCAGGTTCCCGCCTATATAGCGTGCCACCCATCCTACATTCCAGTTAATGCATCCAAAGGACAGATCCCGGGAAATTCAAACCGCGCCTCTTGGGAATGCATTGTGTTGTAAATCTGACGTGGTGGGCGTGTCGGGGGGCATATAAATACCAACCACGCGTACTCCAGGTGTACAAAAGCAGCAGCGTCCCAGTTTTTAATGTGCATTTCCAAAAACTGGTAAGATCCACATTACAAATAGTCTCAGGTTAAAGCTGTGCAATTTAAAAGTCAGGGTGGTATATTTACTCGCCTTATAATGTTTGTTTTTCCTGTATATTTTTTGCAGCTTCCAAGCGTGTGTGGAAAATACTCGCGTAAGAGATGATGGTCCTTAACAACTTCGTGCTGTTGCTACTGATCGCCTGCATCGCCCAACAGGTCTTCGTGGCCGAGTGTGAGAAGGGACAGGGGAAAAGGGGGAAGGGAGAGGGCAAAGGGAAGGGAGGGGGACACAAGGAGGCGACGCCGGAGAAACCCCCCTTGCCACCTCGGGCCACCGATAAGGATCTGAAGAGCCGAGAAGCAAAGGCAGCTTTCAAGGGGAAATTTTCCACGAAAGATAAGAAGCAATGCACCTGGGCGGCAAACGGCGGGGACAAATTCACGCTTGGAGTCGCTTGCAAAAAAGGAGGGGAGAGTTTTAACTGCGAGTACACAGCCACACCTGCCACATGCCCCCAGTACGCGTCCAACGTCAAGATGTACTGGAAACAGATCGCCCGTGCCCTAAAAAAACAGAAGACTCTATGCCAGGATGCGAATGCCATTATTAAAACGGGCGTCTGCAAGAAAGCCCCCAAGCACGCGCATTTCAGACTAAACCCCGCACCGCAGCCGGTGGAGACTGCGACCGCAATCGTGTCCTCAAAGGGTAACAAGACATGCACAGAGGACGTCGACCATGAAAAACGGGCAGAGGAATATTGCAAAGGGTCGTGGTCTTCCTTGTGTACTTTTTTCTTCTCGATGGTACAAAACGAGGAATGTTGAGTACCTAAACACACCTAGTGTGGTCAAAATCCTTCACTTAAAGCTCTATATGTCTTTCTAGCGTCCGAAAGTGCAAGATGCAAGGGATGTTTCCCGACGATTATTAACATATTTTAAAGAGCAAATATATAATGCACTGATTTGATTTCTTTTTCACGAACTGTTTGCTTTAATTGTGCTTATACGTTTGTATTTATAAGTTTTAAATATACTAAATAAATATTTTTATGTATTCATTTTGTCCAGTGTACTTTCTCTCCACAATTGTCGTCGTATGTAAATAATTCTATAGCTTTGCTTACAATTGCACCCGGCACTCAAAAAAGGCTCGTTTTTAAATTACCGCATACATAGATGCAGTGATTAACACACAGTTTGGTACTTAATTCCATTTTTGACACGTTTTTCCTTTTGTTTGCAAGATCCGGTAGAAAAAAATAGCATCTCCGACTCTTATTCAAACCATAGACGTGGTAATTCTCTGAAAGGGCGCCTTTAGCATTCGCCGTCCGTCTATTTAGAAATCATTAACTTCTCTATTCCTGAATGGGAATCACTAACATTTTCAAACTTTACAAGGCACACGCAAGCAATAAAAGATGAAGATGGGTCTATGGGTGACATCCTGACTCAGCTGATAATGGTTTGTGCTGCTTATACAGTGCTCAAGCATGGTACAGTGTGGGGAACTCAGGACAGCTTGTCATTCACTTGCAGGCTCTGAATCTTAAGACACTGGGTTGTTCCCATTTTGTTCCATACTTGTGTTTTCAAAGGGGTGTCAAGTACCTCATGTTGAAGCTTGATAATAGAGATGAGCTGCGGAAACCAGGCAAGCTCAAAATGACGTTACTTTGATTCTCCTTGAGTCCCAGGTGCCAGTTTTAAATTAACTGAACACTGCTGCTGCAGCAACATGACTCACACATCCAGCAGTACCAGAACAATGTTAATGAATGGGTGCTTGACCCTAGAGTTCACCTTTATCGACGTTTAAGCACATCCCACATTGCATTGTGTAGCCAGGAGAAAGACTTCAAAGGTACAGCGACCAGCTTGTTTACCCAAGTTCACAGAGGTGAGGAGTTTTTAATGAAAACAGATTTTACAGTGTACAGTGTAGATATTTTGTCTCGCCTGGCTTAGTCAATGCAATCTGTTTTTTTTTTTTTTTTCAATCTCTGTTGAAATAATTCAGCTGGTCCAATAGCCTTCAAGGAACTCAGGAGATGTCATGCAGGCCAGCACAGATTAGCCATTCCAACACAGCTAAATTCTTACCACAGGGCCTGCAGATGTCTTTTATTAACTGTCAGTAAAGTCGTAAAAATTTTTTGCGATAATACAGAGCTTTGAAGGCTAATCAGTCATTAATACATTCTGCCAAACGTCTGAGCATGCAGTAATTCTCAGCAATTATAATTCTTATTCAGCCGCGTTTATACATGAATTATACATGTGTTATCATTTTATTTACTCTGCATTTTCCTTATTTTCACATTAAGGATAAAGTAGAATTTCCTTTGAACGTCTTACCTTAGGACATATGCGCAATTTTATGTAAAGACTCATAATACTTCAAAGGAACAGCATCTGACATCTCATCAGACGATTTGAAGTGTGATCTCTAGCTAGTTAGAATACCTTTATTATCGCGAAGGAGGTCATTTGTAGTTACAGACTGCATAGTACACGGATATACAAAGGACAAAAATAGACAATACACAATGCTACAATGTAACATACTGCAATTTCTACATGAAAATAAATTAGTAAATGTATGAAGATGGTAATTCATTAAGTGGGTGAGAATGAAGCTGGGTACAGTACCGTGGTGACAAAATGTAAATTTGCCAGTAATTATTGCACAAAGATAAATAGACAGGCAAATATTTATAGAAATTGCTAGTATTGCGTATGTGCCCTGAATGATTTACTGCTTGTACAATGATGGCTGTTGGTTGGAATGATTCCCTGAGGCGCTCACAGTACTGTGAAGCAGGTCAGCAGCATCGTACATGATCGACTGAAGTGTGGACAGGGTCCTCCTCTTCGCCGTGGTGTTGCAAACATAAATCTGAGATCTGCTATTCCTTATATCTCATACTAGTCCCTTTAACAAAAGGATGGGGAATTACCCCTATCACCTTCCGACTCTCTGAGTGTCCTTCTGTGGCCAGCGCTCTCAATTTACCATCTAAAACAGAAGCATTATGTCACATTAGCTCTGCATCCCACACACAACCACACATAGATTCTTTTGAAGCCGGAATTGCCCCATAAGGGGGCTTTATGATTAATAAGTGCTCATTACTGAGGTATATCCATGAGCTCCAGGCTATTAAAACACTGTAATTTTGTAAAATTCCAGAACTTTTTTTTTTTTTTTTGGAAGAATAATTAAAGAGCAGTGGAGGACATCTACATTTGGGTGGGTGAGCAGAAACAGAAGAAGAGAAATGGATGAGGGTGAAAATAACTTAGAGGAAGAGGAAAAACAGAATTGGAATTCAGGGGAAATGAATAAACTGCAGCACTATTATGGATACTGAAAATGGAAAGAAACACCAGTTATAGAAGTGGGATTGAATTGCTGCATCTGTTTTTGTTTAATACCTGACTTAATAACACTTTATTGATTCCTGTAGGGAAATTCTGTTTTTACTCACCCCATTTTGCTCTCCATGACACACAGACATAGGAGAAAGCAAGCTTGGCACTAAAGGGCAGCCATGGGCACCTGCAATGGCACCCATGCAGTTGGGGATTGAGGGCAAAGCCCACAGCCATGTGACTATGCCAAAGTCAGGTGCAGACCAGCAACCTTTCGATCACAAGCTTGAGGGCTTAGCCTGCTGAGCCACACACGACTCCCCAAGCTGCATGAGGCCCCCACACACTGAGTTGACTCTCTCTTTGACTGGATCAATGGTGACCAGCTCCTTTCATTCATCCCAAGCTTCTTCTTGCCCCACATATAAAACTTAAAAAACGCAAAAGCCTCCTGAGAGGAGGAAAAAAATCTGTTTCTGATCAACGAAAAAAACTGATCAGCCATTCAGATAATGACACAAATCATAGAATAAAAAATGCTAATATTTTACAATAAAAAAACAAGTGGTGCTACGGGGTCATGCAGTTGCTTTTGTCTTGAATTATAGATCACCGCCTCTCTGAAATTTCTGTCCAATTTGATGTGAAGCCTCCAATTATGGATAAAACAGGTACAGGGTTGCCAACTTTGGTCAGCAGGTTGGTGGGAGATTTTCAATTTGGGCATTTTCAATTTGTCTGCACAAACATGCATTTATATGTATAATAGTTTTATTACCTTGAAAATAGTCTGTAGGGTTTGCAAACTACCCCAAGGCTTTTAATGTAGCTAATTTTAAGTTTATAGTAGAATAATATAGATTAGCCGTAAGATTTCTGAAAGCGTGAGTGTCACGCCAGATGCGTGAGAGTTGGCAAACCCTGCAGGTATTACCTCTTCAGAGTGCAAACAGAGCATGGATGAGACTTGAATGCAGCGTTCAGTAGTACATTTCCTGTGGTAGGACCCAATAGTTTGTGCATTGTACAAGATGGCTTGTTCTAGTGATATTGATTACTATCTGGGAACTGGCCCAGACTTTTCCCCATTCTTCTTACTTTAAGGCAGCCAAGTGCTGCATACGTGGGCTAGACAAAGGGCACAGTTACTCACCATCCTTGACTGGTCCAGGAATTGGGAGTCTAGTGCAGTCAAAAGAATCCTGGATAAAAAAGACTATGGAGCAACTCCCTTGATATACAAAGTGTAGATGGACTAGTGAAACATCTCAAGCAGTTTGCTCCATACATTAACAGATGGGAGCCTGCTCTGGCCTTTCGTGTACAGTACCTCTGTGTTGTTTCGCGGCTCCTTTTCATGACTAAAATTCACCACCAGCTCCATAATCTTCCTGATGTTCTGCTGTAGGTGATTCTTCCTGCACCACAAGACAAAGTCCTTCCCTAGCCCCTTCGCCCAATTTTGCTCTTCATACAGGTGGTATCAAGTTTGGGGGAGTGGGAGGCGTTACAGTGAGGGGGCAGCCACTTGTGGTGGCCAGGGATCTGGGGGTTAAGGGCCTTGCTCAAACTGGTGATCTTCTGATCACAGGTACAGAGGCTTAGCCTGCTGAGGCATGCCCCACCCCCTGCATACTTTCCACACTACAGTGGAGGACTCATTAGAGAACCTATTGGTGTTGTGCTGGAAGTCTGTTGTGTAGAGGGTGAACAGGAAGGGAGACTGGTGGCTTCTCTGAGGAGGCAAGTGTTGGTCATCACATTCTGTCCTGGAGCCTCACATACTGTTGTGTGTTAATCAAGTAGCTTACGAGCCAGTAAACTAAATTTCTTTCATCTCGCACCCCCCCCGCCCCCCCCAGTTTGAGTACCTGCCCCACAAAAACTCTGTGTACGGCACTGTGTCAGATACACATTATTCTCTTTGAGATTCATTACGCCTCTATGCATGATTGTGCAGCACTGCAGCTTGCATTACTGATCTGAAGTCCACACAATATTTACATCCAACTGAGTGCTTGAACATATGACCCTCCACAGGAAACAATTACCTGCATTATCTCATCACGCAAGCAAACAGAGAGAATCAGGTGCTCTCCATTGATTCTGATCCTTCTCATGAGATGGACTGTCAAAGGAATTCTAGAAGGAGGCACAAGCGGGGGAGATGGGGCGTGCATAGAATAGCTTGCAATAAAGGCTCCCAATTCACGTTGCAACCATGCTCATCTCCTGAGGGTGTTTTCATTGCCTACATGTTAGCATGTATGCTTTGCGTTTCTTCTTCTGTGCACAACGCTACAGCCTGGGATGCACCAGCACAGCGGCAGGGGTGGCTGGTGTTAATCTACAATAAAGCAAAATATAGTGGTATTATTGACTTGATAGTCAAATAGATTCCCTGGACAAAGTCTCAGATACTTGAAAAGATTGTCTCTCTTCCTTTTTCACACCCAAATTCTTTTAGCATGTTTCCTTTTATGTATATATAACGAATACATAAATAAAACCAGATTCTGTTCAACAGCATTTTGACGTTTATTTAACAAGGAATTTGTCACCTGTCCAGCGTAAAACCCAATAAAATGGCCAGATATGCGACTGCATAACTGGTATTATTTCAAATAAATGAACGCGGGGAAGAATCTGATTTTAAAAATGTTCATTTAATGAATGATACATACACACTTCGCTAAGGCGCCAGATTAATTCATAAGCATGTTGTTTCTGGTTTTGTTCTTTGTGTTGCATCATGGTCCTGGAGGAACATGTATATGGCTGAAATGACAGTAAACATACTTGACTTGATAAGCTTGGCTGTATGTAAATAAGTCTCACCTTCCACTGTTAAAGTTGTCGTTTTGTTTTTGTAAACTTCTTCTGTTAGCAAGCCATGCGAGTTTCAATGCCCCCATTCATCAAGGAGAAGAGCGGATCAAAGTCTGCTCCCATAAAACCGCTCACCATGCTCATATACAGCATGTGGGAGTATAATTATGCCATTTTATGGGAAATGCTAGGACAACTGTGTCAGTAGGAGCCCCATAATCTTTTACCATGGCAATGACCTCCATGTTGGGTCATGAGGAAATAAAGGTGACCACGTTCCTCCTTATGCAAAATGACGGCTGAGGGTAGGGTGACCAGATAATCCCTGTCAGGTAGGACACTTTGAGCAACTTCAAGTTTTACAAACTATTTTAAGACTGAAAGGCTCCTGTGTTTGGCTAAATAGTTCAGTTCTTCTTGTTCTTTGACTGGTTTGTTTCCTTGATTGAAAGACTCATCCAGTCGTTTCACATTAACATTAGGGACAAGATTATAGGAGACTGACCAATCAGCACTCAGTGCTAAAGTGAAATCCAGGTCTTTTTAATTGAAATGTTAGTTTACAAATCCTGTCCTGGCTCACAGTGTCCCCCCCCCCCCCCGGCATGGATTATATGGTCATCCTAGCATAGGACCTAAGGAAGGGCTATACCCTGAAGAGATGTTAACCCATTGTAGACACATTCACACACCATGGGCAATTTAGAAATACCAATTAAATTCCAATCTAACAGTAAGTCTTTCATTTATACGAGGAAAGTTGAGTGATGAAGGGAGAACATGCAAACATCACATTCAGACGAATTTAACCATCCAGTTGAATACTTAATTCCAAGGACATTGTACTGATACTTCTCAAAATTCCTTGAAATAAGATATAAAACTGCTGAAACATGCCTCACTTCCTGCTCTTTAAGGTTCGCCCACCTCAATGTTAAGCAAATATTTCACGGCTGTTTGATTTTTGGAAGCTTTTGTGGTGAGTCACCCATTCATGTGTGGCTTTGGCATTCGGGGTAGCACTCCCTTTGTTCCGGAACTTACTCGACCGGGACTGTCAAGCCCCTGCCATCATGTGTGCACATGTTTTCATGCCAACGTCTTTCCCTAATTATTTTACTAACACTTCACTGTGATATGATGCTAATTCTTTAATATATTTTATGATTTTGCATTTTTTTTACAGTATTTTAAAATGTATTAATTTACTTAAAGCTGTTTTGTCTTTACACATTTAGAAGAACCTACATCCAAAGTGACATACAATTGAGACAGCAGCCAGTTCCTGGAGATTGAGATTAAAGGGCTTGCTGAAGGACCCACTGGTGAAATCACTCAATATATTACTTACCTTATTATGCATGGGTGTGAACAGTAGAAGTGATTCACTATTTAATCAAGATAGTGGTTTGGAATGACCACCAACCTGCCATAAACCGTAAGTGACATCCACGTCCCAAACCCACTTTGTCATTCAGTAGGATGCTTCCTTGTCTACACTTTGTCATTAGTGGTGGTGTTTCCTCTGTACTTATCATTTGTTATCTGTTGCTTACCGCTGTTTCCATCTACCAACGTTATCGCAGACCGATCGACAGTCTCCACAGGTGCAGGTTAGCCCAGCGTGCTCTTTAAAAGTGCGTCCGGCAGGCACGCAGCAAATGATCTGACTTCTGACTTATTCTTGTCCACCTGCCTTTGGCTTTATAATTTGTCAGGGATGTGGGAACGACATCATCCAGCAATGGCAAAGGCTGAGGCTACAGATGTGTGCAGACATTCCTGTCCGCCTCAAAGGCCACCTGTCGACACAGAAGTCCCATCCCCCTGTGTGGTCTAGCTAAAAGGCATTGAAGAGGATTGCGCTCTCCTCAAAACCACAGCACCATAGGAATGCTCTGAACACTGGGCCGGGACAACCAATAGCTAAACAAACTTGATAAAAGGTGAGAAAACAGTCAACAAATGGTACAAATGAGCTGGTCTTCATATTTCCTTTTTCATCAACTGCATTTTGTATTCAAAAGTCAGTCTTGACATTTGGTTAAAAAAACTAAAACTGTGCAGTGAGTCATATATCCTGGACTCTGCTGATCCAAAATCTGATGTTTTCAGAGGGAAATGGCATTTAATGAGATTATTCAGACTTGTAAGGCTTATTTACTAATCTGAATTCCTGCCCATAGCCCCCATTTACAAAACATTGTATAATCGTAATGCAACAACATGTTCTTACCAGCACATTGAATTTTATAAGGTATTGACATAATACAATAAGACTGCCTTATGTACCTAACAAGGCAAACATTGACTGTATGTGGTTTCCGAAGATACCGCCTAACTCTTTGGTTTGCCGCTACTGGTACAAAACTCTTTGTCAAATTAAACAGGGAGGAGCACAGTGATTAACATATGCATCGTGATTGGTGGACGAGAGAGATCATGTCATGCTCAAGCCAATAACAATTCGAAAACTCCTGGTCTCCTGATTTAGGAAAACACCTTTTCCCATGGGAAATCCAATACTCCGGTACTGCAGGTATGTGGCTGTTGAGTAAGAATTTAATTAAAAGGAAACTTCCTTTAGAATGACACAGATTATATATTGATATATATTTATGTAACTATCTCGTTATCTGATTCTTTCCAACTATTAAAAACTGATTATAATTTAAAACTGATTTTGAAATCTATGTAATCCCATTTTTTTGAGGGTTATCGAGTTTTATTATCATGTCCTCATAAACTTGATATGTTGTGTAAAAAAAATCATACAAGGCTTCCCTGTACTGATGGCCTTACACTACAGGAATCCTGAATTTGCTGTAAGATACGATACCTTCACAACTAGTGAATGATATAATTCTTTGAGACACTAATGGGTATATAGACTTTCCACAATTAATGGTTATATAGAACTTACAGAGTTTAAACTGTGGGCTAAAACATTTCATAATTAACTATACAAATTTAAATCATCGGATCATTATTTATATCTATTTTATTTCTCATAAAAATGTATTGATTCAATTATTGCTACCACAACAGAACGGATTATTTTAATCTGTTTCTATGATGTTCCCCTGGACAGAAAAAACAAAAACACAAGAATTCAGATATTTAAAAGGAGACACATTTCAAAGTAAATGGGAAAGTAGTTAGAGAAACAAGCCTGAACAGGTTGTATGAAAAAGGATTTTTACTTTGTGCTGATACATACATACATACACACACATATGCAGACACTCACACATATATATGTATGTATGTGTATATTTTTGATTACATCTGTATATATACATTGTATATATATATATATACACACACACAAACATTATACATATATAGAATACACATTATATATATATATATATATATATATATATATATATATACACACACATACACACACAGTACTGTGCAAAAGTCTTAGGCAGCCAAAGAAGATGATGTTTAAATGATCTTTATGT
>JAAGVU020000049.1:1414262-1493842 GCA_011763525.2 Mormyrus iriodes
AAGGTCACATTAAGTTCACCTGTAAAGGTTATAGTGCATTTTAGGTTCATCCTGAAATTTCACCCGAAAGCCGAATACCCCTAACTTTTTGTGAGTAGTGTATGTCACTTAAAAGACGTCAATTAGCTGATTGCATCTGAAATAATAGGTAGGTGTAACACGCTGGCAGTGACAAGACAAAAAGCAGTGAAAGTCTATGGAGGTTGTCCGAGCTGATGCCATCCACAACTTCTATCTGTAGAAGACCAGAGATTGCCTGGATTTAATGGCTGATGACATCAGTGACTGGTCAAAGAATTTCTATATTAAGGATGATTTCACCTGCACATGTCAGTCTTAGTGATAGTTTCAAAGCAGACACTGCTGGAAAAGAACTTCAGCTTGTTTAGCCACATTAGCTATTCATCAGAGGAGGTAGAGACAAAAAGAAAACATGCACAAAGGCGCAGGGATTCCAAAAAAAATGTTCAGGGCCCAAAGAAGAAGCACGCTCACCTCAGAGTGTGCGGGAGGCTGAGAAAGTTTGGGCAAAGACAGAAAGCCATGGTTAGCATGGATCAAGTGAGCGGTGACTTGGCCAAAGGCTGTCCACTTGAGAACGGACCAAAAGAAAACAAGTCAGACAGTGAACTGGTGAGACCGATCCCAGACCAAGAGAAAGCTCCAAAGAGAAACATTCCTTCTGCGGAGGATATGAAGAGGAGTGGAGGAGGACATGGGCCTACTGGGGAGGACCCAGAGAAGGACGGACTGGAACAAGGGCCACCTGGGAAGGACATGGAGAAAGGTGGAGGAAGTCAGGGTCCCCCTGCGGAGGACGCAGAGAGGAGCAGACAAGGACAGGGGCCGCCTGGGAAGGACATGGAGAAGGGCGGAGGAGGGCAGGGGCCGCCTGCAGAGGACGCAGAGAGGAGCAGACAAGGACAGGGACCACCTGGGGAGGACCCGGAGAGGGGCAGAGGAGAACAGGGGCCACCTAAAGAGGACCTGGAGAGAGGGGAAGGAGGACAGGAGCCACCTGAGAATGACCCAGACTTGGGCAAAGGAGGACAAGTGTCATCTGGGGAGGACCCAGAGTGGGGCGGATGAGAACAGGAACCATCAGAACACCAGCCATTTTTCACTAAATGGCAACATGTTAAGCTTCTGCAGGCAATATATAATGAACTTATCTTTTTGGCTGTAGATACTGCTGCCAGTCTTTTCAACCTCTGTTTTTGCCTTGTGTTTTATATGAGTTCTGTATATACCAAATATTTATTTTTACTTATATTTATTACCAATCAAATAATTACTTACTTAGAAACTAGTTGCTATAGATACAGGTGCTATAAGTTGTTTGCTTAACAATGACTTGTTTGTTATTCATAAGTATTTAGTACTTTTAAAACCAGGGTGAAAATGCATCTTTTCACCATTGCCTATAATAATCTACGATCATCAGTTATTTTATAAACGTATTTTATGCACATATTTTATTTCTTTTGTGCATATCATAATTTCTTGTGTTTCTTTTTTCTTCAATTAATGTGTCTGTAAAGCACTTTGCAAACCTTGTGGTGCTATATAAATAAAGATTGCTATATGCTTAATGCCAAGCTGCCCCCAGGGCTTGGGTCTGAGGTTGGCCGAAACGGTTACTTCCTCTCAAAAAAAGGAAAAAGCAGTAATAGTTTGAGGGGCCCGAATACTTAGAAGCAACTCAGTTACTACTGAAGTACAAATCATGAACAAATGGTGTAGTTACTTCAGATAAAAGATGAATCACTATTCATTAACGATGAACAATTGTGAGATGAGTTCTTGACTTGTGTTATTCGTGACTGGTTCCTTCAATAGTCTACAAGGGTTTGTAGAATTAACAGTGGTTCCCCCATATCTGGGCTTTCAGTAACTGTGGTTTACCGCAATCCAAAAAAAATATATAAAATACACGTGTAACAGTATGTTCTTCATTGTTCCTTTATCCTGAAGGTTGTAAAAGGCATGATTTTCACCATTACTAAATCCTTTTTGATAATGACGTTAGGTTAGGTCACTAAACTGAAGGTCTAAAAGTCCCCCTTCAATTCTGGGTTCCTACAGTATGCAGCACAGATGCTAGAGCAGGCAATTGGTGGGGATTTGGCCTTTGTTGCCAAGATGTGTCTCCTGGTTACATGGTATAATGGTTAGGATTCTGAATCAAGCAATCTGAGTTCAAATCTCGATGGACCCTACCTTAGGCTCACCTTTGCACTTCTCGCCTCAAGTCACACCGCTGTTTAAAAATGTTTCTTTGGTACCTTTGCTTGTGGTGCAGCTGACACCTACCACCTGCCTGGTTAGCTCGCGGTGCTAATCATACCAAGGTTGTGGGTTCAATCCCTGTACGGATCACCTGCTCCTTTTCTTCCAATCACCTCAACCTACCAAAAACCACTAGTCACCATCCATTCTCAACACCTGCCCTATTTTCCACATGCTCTGTCTGTTGCATCTGTGCTAACAAGACAAATCTTCCTCACTCTTTTCTACAGCCTCTCTGAACTGCAGTGAATGGGGATTGAGCTCAGAATAAATGAGCACAAACTGGCAATGTTACATAATGCTAACTGTGCTGGAATAGCTCAGTTGGGAGCGCGTTAGACTAAAGATCTAATGGTCCTTGGTTCAATCCCAGGTTCTGGCAGTATTCAGCATAGATATAGAACAAGCAACAGGTGGGGGCTTGGCCTTCATCAGCATGATGCACAAATCCTTCTCACCGTAGGAAAATAAGACTGTGAAATTGGGGGTGGCAGTAGTTAGCACTATGGCTTCACACCTCTGGGACCTGGGCTCAGGGTTCCGTGTGGAGTTTGCATGTTCTCCCCATGCCATCATGGAGTTTCCTCTGGGTACCCCAGTTCCCCCCTCCACCAAGGGAGGCTAATGCAATCGAACGTTTCAGGTAAGTTTAGGACAGGGCTATTTAAATTACACTCCTCAGCATCTGAGCCCTACTGATTTCGCAGCCTTCCTTTACCCATGAGCCAAGTGTGAAGCCTCTGACCAATGAGAATCAGTAATTATTAAACTAAGTGCCTGGGAGAACTGAAAACAAGGTCTGGATTTGGAATCGAGGTCCAAATTTGAAGAGCCCTGACTTAGGATATCCTTAGTACATGGATTTTCACTTTCTTTCTTTACTCCAGTTAATCTTTATTGCGGCTTCATTTTGCAGCTTCTTCTTTGAAATATCCAAATATATCAATTAAATTTTCAGTGAATGTTTTTCATAGGCATAATCAGCATGTATAGAATGCGTAGTTTGCTGTCACTGCTGGTGCTGCTTGAGTCAAATGCGTGTCAACGGGGAAGTTTCCTCCTCCTCCTCTTCTTCGATGCACTTGTACCTTGTTTCTGGCCACTGCTCATCTCCTTCCTGTTAAAACGAGCAGAGTTAGCAGCTTCTCAAAAATGTCGTGTTCTGTGGCTAAATGGGCAATAACCATAGTTCTGTGACCAACAACATTCAGAAATGAAGACTTTGTTGCAAGGAGATAAAGTGAGAGAAAATTATTTGACCCCCTGCAGAATTCTTAAGTTGACCCATTATTAAAGACATGTCTATAATTTCACTGGTAGGTTTATTTTAACAGCACAAGATAGATTATCGATAAAACAAGGAAGAAAAAAAATCATTAACAGTAACAAATAAATGTGTCCTTTATCTAATGAAATAAGAATTTGATCCCTTATAACACATGCTTTAGTGCTTGGTGGAGTAGCCAATGGTAGCAAGCACAGCTGTCAGACACTTCTTGTAGTCAGTCACCAGGTTTGCACACAGCAGGAATTTTCATCCACTCCTTTATGCTGATCTCATCCAAATCTTTATCATTTTTAGGCTGCCGCTTGGATACACAAATCTTGAGTTCCCTCCATAGGTTTTCTATGGGATTAGGATCTGGAGACTGGCTAGGCCACTCCATGGCCTTAATGTGCTTCTTCTTCAACCTCTCCTTTGTAGCCTTGGCAGTATGCTTAGGGTTTTTGTCTTGCTGGAAGACCCACCCGCAATGCATTTTCCGTACACTGGCTGAAGGGATGAGGTTCTCATCCAAGATTTTACGGTACATGGCCTCATCCATCTTTCCTTCGATGCGGTGCAACTGTCCTGTACCCTTGTCATAAAAACACCTCCAAAGCATAATGCCTCCACCTCCGTGTTTGATGGTGAGGATGGTGTTCCTGGGGTTATAGTAAGCATTCTTTTCCCTCCAAACACGGTTAGTGGAGTTGATGCCAAACGGTTCGATTTTGGTCTTATATGACCACATCACATTCTTCCAGGCCTCATTGGAATTATTCAGGTGTTCATTGGCACACTTCACACACGCTTGAACATGGGCCCTCTTGAGCAGGGGTACTTTGCGAGCACTGCAGGATTTCAAACCGTAACGGCATAATGTGTTATCAATGGTTTTCTTGGTGACTGTGGGCCCTGCTGCTTTGAGATCATTAACATGCTCCTCCTGTTTAGTTCTGGGCTTAGCCCTCACCGTTCTTAAGATCATTAATGCTGCACGAGACGAGATCTTCCCTGGGGCCCCAGACCGAGGGTGACTGACAGTTATTTTGTCTTTCTTCCATTTGCGAACAATTGCACAAAAAGTTGCAATCGAACGTTTCAGGTAAGTTTAGGACAGGGCTATTTAAATTACACTCCTCAGCACCAAGCTGCTTGCTGATAGTCTTGTAGCCCATTCCAACTTTGTGAAGGTCAACAATCTTGTCTCTGATGTCCTTAGACAGATCTTTGGTCTTTCCCATGCTGATAACGTTGACAATGTAGACAGGTTCATGACCCAAGAATACTATTAAAATAATGCCATTAAATGTTAATGCTGGCTTGGTATCTGTTAACACTTAATTAAGTACTACTTGTGTTGCGTTAGTACACATGTACTTAAACTAATTTCTTGCTGGTTTGTAAGGGATCAAATAAATTATTTCCCTAGACAAATAAATTAATTTGTATCTGTTACATAATGCTTTTTTCCTGTTTGTTTTGTTGAAAATCTATCTTCTGAATCTACCAGTGAAATTATAGACTTCTCATTTGTTTATAACTGGGTCAACTTAGGAATTCAACAGGGGTCAAATAATTATTTCCTTCACTGTAGTTCAGTGCAAGTAAATCAAAGCAGTCATGGTCATGTTATGGTTTTTATGTACATTTTCTTATTTTACATAAAAGCAAACTCTAGAATTGCGACGTTGCTAAACTTAAGGTAACTACAGGAAATGTACGATGACAATGGAACAATGATTAAAATTCCTTAGGATAAAATAAAATTTTACACGAATGTACAGACCTATGGAACATAAGGTTTAATTAACACGAAACGGGAAAAAAACGAATCGTACGAAAGGATAACAAAAAATTACCTTTCACCTGAAAGGTAAGTATCCCTTAAGAGTTATCCAGTCACTGCACATAGCAACATTTAGTAATACCTCAAAGAAACACAGCGATATCACAAAAGGGACAGTGCATAAAAATATCTACATATATTTGCCTTACTTAAAATCCTTTACTTGTGCTCCTTGATGTAAAATTACAACCTCTTCCTCTTCACTGTCTGAAATAACTACGATGTCCCCTGAAAATGAAGAGTACAATTAAGCCACTTCAGGCAGGAACACAAAGAATACATTTTTATAGAGATGTTAACATGACCCATAAATTAACACTTGCCTTTCTTAGATGCAATGGTTTCTGTTTCAGGCTGTTTTTCAGTTCCACCCTGCTCTATACCTTCCTCTTCCTCCTCCAGTTCATCCAGCCCCCAAGCATTCTGCAGGCCCTCTCCCACATGGCCTGTTCCTGGGGCATGCACCACTGGTGATGGTACACTCCTTTTGTCAAAGAAGGGCAGGGGTGAAGAAGGCACAGTCATATCTAACCTTACTGGCACACAGAATGTTTCCAGATAAAGTGTTCTCCCTGAAAATCAGACTAGACGCCTTAAACCAAAGCATACGTTTCACATGGAGCCTCTGTTCTGCAGATGATGCCCTCGGTCTTCTCCTCAATGTCAGTCATCTCGACGGGGGCAATCTCAGTCTTCAGTGCTGTAATTCGTTCTTTTGCCATTGACTCTGCAAAACCAAATTTGCCGCCTTCTTTCCTGCACATATATACAAAGTTTGCTGTGAGACATTCAGCAAAAGTAAACCTAAGGGGTTTCTACTGCAGTTCACTAAGCTGTATAATTAAATAGGTGACTAGTTTAATATTACCACCACCAACCCACCACAAAAGTTTGATACCACCACTGTTATCACTGATTTTGAAGGGAGACATTAAACATATGAATGATTTGGCTTTTAAATGAGGTTCCTGACAAATACTGCATTTTTAAAAATAATGGTACACAATTGGGATTAATAGTGTACAATTTCAGGTAAGAGAGAAACTTTTCACCCAAATCAATGATTTAAATCTCAAAGGAGAGGCCTTTTAAAATAAAATTTCAAACACATACCTAACTTTCTTGTCATTTTCCAAGGCTTTATTGATTAGTTCCGTTATCTCACAGACTTTGACGCTTGCAATCTTGCTGCATCGAAGAACCTGAAAAACTGCACATTTTCATGTTTGCCAAAATACTGCAGAGTATATCAGATTTAACAAAAAGTCACAGAACCACGGAAATTACTAACATACAACTTCATATATTTTCATAAAAAGCAAAACTGTAGACACTTCCTTAATCAAATATCAACACATAATAACCAAGACAATAATCATATTCAACAAAAATACAACAAGTCCCAGACAGGTGCAGAGATTCAGTCTGTTCTCACCTGCTCTTTCAGGAGCATAATTCCTCCACTGGACTGAATGGAACAGATCTCTCTGTGCTTGTTCATTGCTATAACCAGTAGACCATCCATTACCCTCTCCTCACGCTCACATGGGTCCACCAGAAGAAAAGTCCTTCAAAAAAACAGAAATTACAATTCAGTAAAGTGCCCCCTGGTGGATGCCTAGAGAGATGCAACAAAGGTATGTTAACCTACATATTTTAAGACTTACCCTTGCTGGAAAAAGGCAAAGCTGACAGAAATAGGCATGTGGTAGATGCTAAGAGGGATTAAGTCTCTCTCTTCTGGGGTATACTGTAGGGGAGGTTAAAATCAATTATGTCATAATTACATCATGTACATAATGGATTTATCCAAAAGATATTTATATGATGACTAATTCACTATATTGCACAATGGAATTTAACAGTTATGTGCATCATCTGTAAGGGGAGGCACTGAATAAGATGCAGATGGTACAGGGATTTGTACTATTTGAGGTAAGCATTGTACACTGAAGTGACAGTTCAGTGACACTCACAACAGTGACCTCGTCTCCCTGAATCCCCACGTCTGGTCGTCGGAAGTGGCACAGTGCTGTGATTGCTGCTATGCTTACTGCATCCATGATATTGCCATCGTGGTTCAATACATGCACATCTGTCCTTATTTTCCATACCTTAAAACAAACACATTCCTAATCCATCAGAATTTTTGTTGTTGTTTTGACAGAATGTTTTGCATAGAGACATTATGTAGCCATATGCACAAAAATCAATTTAGAAAGTATAAAATTACCTTTTCACCTGATACTACACATAATGACTCGGTGTCAAGACACTTGGAGTTTCTGATACATCTTTCCAACAGTCTATTCAACATCACAAGTAATTCAGACTGTCTGAAAGTAAAGAATCAAGGGAAAACTCAGTATTGAAAAGAAATGTACACGTGTTTGTTTTGGGAAATGAACAGATAGATGACATGCAAATCAAAAACCAACTGAAAGGACATTAACAACCATCAGGTTTATGACAAAAGAGAAAACACAAGGCATTTAGTAGTCAAACATTCTCAACAACGTGCTCTCAATTCTTCAATTAAAAGAGACACCGCTATTTTAGAATCATGAACTGCTTCAGCTATCTAGTCGCAAAATTAAAAATAAGCATACATTCTGAATCAAAGCTTTAAAACGATACAATTTACTACGAATGTTTAGTTTTACGTTTGCAAATCATAAAACTACGGTACCTGCCAGATTCGAAGGCAGGTGAAGCCATAGGCGACAGCTCCAAGTTGATGAACATAATCCCCTCCGTCGGGCGACTGTCTTTAGGAGCTACCAGCTCACACGACACTTGAGCCAAAACTCTGCATGTTAAAGCACATACAAATCTCAAAACTGGAATATGTACTCAACAGTCAAGATATTTTAAAAGATTAAAATTAGCCAAAATAGTATAGGGCTATTTGACTTTTTTATATTAACATTCAAAAATACGAACATCACTAAGGCTACAACAAACTAGGGCTAAAATTATTCACCTTGTTTTTCCCACGTCAACAATGCAACATCCATAATCTGTTCCAAACGTAATCTTGATGTTTCTGTAATCATATGTCTGCCTTCCATCCAAACGCTGTCGGAAATAACGAAAAAATTATTTAGCTGCAAAATATGGTAAAAGATAAAGCTTGTGATGCAAGCATGTTTATTGCACCGGGCAGAATTCCACGTGCCTTTTTAAATGCACTGTTCCCGACACGATTTTAGATCAGCTTTCATGAAAACTACGCCGTTGTAACCTATTCATTTTGTTGAATTATAATCCGTGAAAATAATGCAGCTACCTATACACCTATAGCAGTAAAGTATTTTAAAGTCACGTTGCGAGATGGAGGCTTTACGCGAACTTCCATAAAAGTAAGGCCCGCAATTTGACTTGGTTATTCTGCGGAACTTTACCTTTTTCTCTTCGATTGCCTTCAACAGAAACTGCCGTTCGCAATTTGACAATGGCGTTTCTCTCATGTTTTAAATCATACAAAAATACGGACAGCGTCTCCAAATCACACAATCCACAACTTGCTTCTGCTGGTTTTTCCCCTTATATTCAGGCGCACGTTGATGACGTCACATTATCTGCGACTTCGGACTGAAAGGTAACCAATTTTATTTAAATATGGGGACATTCGGAATTGTGTTTAGATTTTTTTTATGACATTTTTCAATTGAAAATTTGAATTTCTTTATAATCTTCAAAAAGTATTCCAAATTGTACTCGTGCTCTACTAATCAGACAGAAGTGTTACACGTTGCACCTATTACTGCCAGTAGGGGGCAGATATGCAGGCGAAATTTAGCGAAATTCTGCATGTTCATCCTTAAAATAACAGAATATTTCAGCTCCTTAACGTTATACTAATACTCAGTATGCATTAGTCACATTCAATTTAGGTTAAACACATCTTAAGGCATTTGTATGTTGCTTTTTAATTTTAAACGTGGAATTATACTGTAACTTTCTGGCATAACTCTCTTACTGTAACTGAGCATAATGAAAATAAATAACGGACGCGGAGAATAGACCGTTCCAAACTTTATTACCCTCACTTTGGCTGCGTTTAAACCTTCATTTGTTCACTGACAGCGGTTCATACATTTCGAACACATGGCGGATGTTACGCTGCTACATAATTATGCCCTGGATATTTGTATATGTTATCGCTGTCGCATAAATAAACCCCAAAATATCCACTCCAGCGTTAAACTATAATACTAAAACATGTACTTTTTTCATCCTTGTATATTTTGTGTTAATGCCTGTACTTTTTGTTCATTATTGTAATAAAAACACGCCAGTACATGGAAACCAACATTGTTATTTTTTGATAAGTACATGTCGTAATTGACACGTGTCTTCACAACGTTGAAATAAAAATACAACAAAACCTTTGCAACACAAATCTGTGGACACAACTTTATTTACGACATACTTCACTGAACTCTACCCACCTTTCCATAACCTGGGTAGTATTACAGTTTTGCCACTAGATGGAGCCGTCGCTCCACTCTTTGTATAGTTCATGTTGCTGTAGTGTAGTGGTCTCCAACTTTTTTCCTATTAATCTAGCGAACTACCAACTTACGACGTGCAGTGTCAAGTAGTCTACGTGTTTTTTGAAGGGGAATTTTCGGTAATTTTATTTATTACTAATAAGGTTAACATGTACTTATGTACATGTAACGCTACTTCTTATTGTATGTGCCGTCAAGCATTCAATTTACTAGCTTAACGCTTAAGATAACATTAAGCAATATAATTTCGTCAGATAGACAACTATCCATCCTTCCATCCATTTTCTGTAACCGCTTGTCCTATTCAGGCTAGACAACTACTTAGATCATTTTTATTAGGGCAGGTTTGTCTTAAATTAAGGTAGTGTATATTGTTTATTTAAATGTTAGTGATGATGATGATACTGCCCTAAAACAGAGACTACGCCCAGAGAGGAGTGGCTGGCTGAAATGAAGTTTTATTTATTTGTTCATTTTTCATGTTATTTGTTTTATATTTTATTGTATTTTATTTATCTTATGAATTTTTATAGCTTAAATTACCTCTTATACATATTTTTTAGACTCGTTTTTATGTAAAACTGTTTCTTAAATGATGTTCTTAGTTTGTTGATATACCTATTGGTATGTTGATAGAGATGGTAGGAACATGTATTCGGGATCAAGGTATCGCAACATTACCCCGCGTTCAACCTAAAATGCGTCTAAATGACAGTAATGAAAAGCCGAACTAGTCGCGTCCGGTTTGTACAAATGCGTATTTTATTATCAATTCCTCATCCATAGATGTACGGAAGCCGAGAAAACGCCGA
Source organism: Mormyrus iriodes (assembly GCA_011763525.2). Taxonomy (NCBI): domain Eukaryota; kingdom Metazoa; phylum Chordata; class Actinopteri; order Osteoglossiformes; family Mormyridae; genus Mormyrus; species Mormyrus iriodes. The sequence goes on from JAAGVU020000049.1 coordinate 1,424,994, forward strand.
ACACCGCTGCCGAAACCCGGGATCGAACCAGGGACCTTTAGATCTTCAGTCTAACGCTCTCCCAACTGAGCTATTTCGGCACCCAGGAAAATAAATTTCGGATCTGTGTAGTGACGTTAATTAAAGAAAAATTACTCTATTACGTCTATTTTTGCTGTTAATGTTTTACCAAAGTCCAACCGTCTCAACATTTTTGCTCAGAGAGAAGGACCAATTTAACGTCTCTAACAAACCCGAAGTGCTAGCTCAATAATTTCAACATGGCACTTTTCATCATGTGCAGCCACAGTAAAGTTTGCTTATGTGCTACATGTTTTAGCTAATTTTGCGATTGTTGGGGCTTATTGTAATGGACAAGTCGATAGTTGTAGTTAGACCTTTAATTGTAATAGTATTTCAGGGTACCCAGACATAACCAGGACATGGCCATCCAACCGATATGCAAATATCACTTTGCCTCTAGCGGAAATCATTAGTGGAGGCAGGGCCGACCCTGGGTGTTCTGGCACCCTAGGTCAGACTCTCCAGTCACCTATAGAGCAGAACAGCCCTGTGAAGGGTAGCGTAATAGTGAAGCCACACAATTTTAGCTGTTGGATTCAATGCACAGACCAATAAAATGTTAGCCATTCCACCCAGGATGCATTCTGGGTACTAAAATTACAAATCGTAAGTTTATAACAGGAAGAGTCACCTATATGTGACCTAGAGCACTAACGATTACACCATGCAAAGCAGTTTTACACAGCAACATCACTTGACAAACATTAATCTCTAAATCCAGGTCTTTGTTTTTATAAAGTCAAAAAGTGGGGTGCATGTAATTCAGCTTTTCGCTAGGTTTTCGAATATGCAGTTTGAATGTGATATAATAAACAGGGTGCTTTAAACATCGTTCTTCCACATGCAAGCATATTTCTGCTGGAGAAACTTTTCAAGGAATTTGCTTATTGCCAAAAAGCACAGTGCATGAGCCCCAACAATCGATTAAAAGGGGTCGTTACTAGCAACCATATAATCTATGAATGGTAATAGCTTACTATCCAAACTTCACACTGAAACAGTCCGAAACGTTCCTAGTGGCCTAGTTTTATCATAGACCATGGAAATGTACACATCAGAATTGGAGACATCCAAAACGGTAAAAATGTGTATTCGTTCAGTCATGCCTACATAAACAGAACGGCCAGATAAACAAACAACCTTTCAAAAGGTAATACCTAATTATGCACCACTCTCTCTTAAGACTAATATACCACACATTAAAATGTAGTGTTATCATTGGTGGAACTGCAGGAGAAACAACAGCATGCAGATAAATTAGTCTGATTAAATTCCTAATGCCAATGACATCAAACCAACAAATATTACACCAAAATAACATTTTTGTATAAATTAGCACAGGACATTCTGGTTGCACATATCAGACATAAGATCTCAAATGCGGAGAAAATGTTGTTCTTTAAAAACAATGCATAAATTCTGCATGCTTTATAGCCACGGAGTTTATTTTCAGATTTCTCATCTTTTAAAATGAAATGCAACCTGTAACAGGCAAAAGCACAAACTACTTCCATCCCCCAATGCTTGGATATCCATACTAAACCCATGTACAGATTGGCATTATAAAATTTCACTTTAGATTACAGTGCGTTAGGATTAAACAAGAGTTTGCAACTTCTGTTAACACCGCAGAAACGATACCAACTGGCCAATTGTTTTTTTCTAACTCTGGTTTAACTGGGGGGAAAAAAATGTACAACATTCAAGGCAAATAATACACTAATGGACGATGGTATTTTCCAAAGAGGCTTATTTTCGGAAGTGGAATTGATTTCGGGCGTCTCTTGACTTGGATTTGCACTCTAACCTAATGACAGAAAGCAGTAGGGACACCATCTCAACATGACATTCTAATAGGCAAACTGTCTTTTTCCCCCAGTGCTGGCAAGTTGCTTTGGAGAGAGATCCCAACATCAGCCGACAAGCTGTGGTCACACCCCCGTGGGGGCCAGGCGGCTGACGAAAGCAATACTGCTATGACACATCCTCCGGAGGAACGCCGGGCAAGACGGCTTCATGATGAAGTGCTCCAGGAGGATGCGAAGCTCTGTGAAGAGTGTGCTGTTGGGAAGATAACAGACAAATGCAGTACCATAATGGGGGAGAGGTAAACACTGGGAGCTAATTAAGAAATGTCCAAACAAAGATACAAGGGGTGAATCTCAAAACCAAGACTTCTAAGACCATACTTGTGGTCTTTGCAAGACCAGTCTTGCTAACTTGCCTTCCAAGAACAAACATGGGGCACAATAAATCATGGGATGGGTCTCATTTGGCAAGGATGGAATTGATGTATCCTTGATATTTAGGGCGGAGCAAGACTAGCACCCAGGGATTTTTACTGTTCTCTAGTACTTGTGTTCTTAGTATTGGAACTGGTCTTCGGCAATGGAAGATGATGTAAAACAGGTACATGAGAGCACAAGTACGGTCAAGTACGCATACTGAGATTCATCCAAGGAAAATGAGACACAGCAAGGCACTTCTGACATGTGAGTTGCCTCTTACCGGCAATATGGATTTCTCCTGGATGAGTAGCGAAGCGTAAGAAACCGATAGTAGATGAAAGGCAGCAATAAACTGCCCTGGCCACTGGAAGAGGGTGGGAAAGAAAATAAAGTTAGGAAATGTCACTGAATAGAATAACTTGACTTTGGAAAGCACATTAGTGTAGACCATTAGTTGACTGATACAAACCTGAACAACATAAATACAGTGGCTGGCATTAGGAATATTTCATTGCAAGCAATGAATTTCAAGATGTTTTGCTGGTTGGCTGTCAGCTTGTTCAAGAAACTCCTCACAAAGGCCATGCTGTTGGGACCCATCGTCTGCACAGTAAGATCTAAACGTTATATTCTTCCAAATACACACACACACACACACACTTTGCCAGTATCAAATTCTTTTTTAAAATAGCATTTCTTTCATTACCAACGATGGATCGAAATGGTATAAAATCAGGCACGCACTGCGTAAACCATACAGAGAACACTGACATATATTAGCAGTGTAATATCAAAATAATAAATATACTTCATTGTTCCCAGGGAAAAATTCATTAAGCTGAAAAAAAATGAATGGAACTTACATCAAGGACTTTTTTTGTGTATGTGGTAGCATGAAGCAGGGAGAACAGAAAGACTGGAAAGATACTCACTGAAGATTACGGTTAAGGAAGAACATAAGCTAAACGTCAACCATGTTTCTATTCTCCAAGAAGCACAGATAAGCAACCGGCAACAGACAAATGTCACAGGGATTAAAAAAGACCTTTCAACAGGGGTAAGCTTTAGTTTGTCTAGTCAATAAACAGCAGTGAACGGCTGTTTTACACTACTTATGCGCACCAAGCAAAAAGTAATAATTTCTCATGTATTAAACTTATTTTGGTGGCCCATTTTTCAATAAAATAATTGTATATTGGACAAAGAAAAATTTTATCTTCACTATACAGCCACTATAAAAGGGTATCAACCCTAGGCAGTATTCCTCAATATACCTAAAAAGAGATTTAAGTGGATGTGTATGATCAGTTGTTGGACAGTCAAAAATAAAGTATAAACAGATTTGGGGACTGCGAACAGGACCACCAAGGTTCTGACTGGTGATGATATTAACATACTGGGTATGAAACTGGGACAATTTTTCCTGTCATGAGCTTCTGTGATTATTACGGAGTGTCTATTTGTACCCGGGTGCAAACAGCATCTACCCATCCGTTTGGCTATTTACACTCTGCCTCATCAGGCTCCACAAAAAATATAAACAAACACTGTGTCACTTGCATGGTTGCACGTCATTTCAACGGCTGAAGACACCAGAGTGGGATACAAACATGTAAGGCAAAATTATAATAGTAATTCTTATAGTAATAACAATAACAACGACAATATTAATGATACATATAGGCCAAAAACGTAAAACATTGCATTGTAGTCAGATTCTGAGGAAGGATACTTGTAACTGGGTAGGAGTTGACAAGAATGAGAGAATAGAGCAGGTAGTGACAGCTGTCCTCCTGCAAGGCCTGGGCCAAAAAGGCTCTGCTGAGCTGGAAACGAGGAAGCCGCTGGTGCAGCCGGAGCGCACTCGTCAGAGCATTGGCCAATAAGGCGCGCTGATAAAAATTCGCAGCCTCGTGCAGCCTGGAAGAAGAGATTGAGGAGCATAAATTAACCATGCCACCTAACTAACCCTCAGCCTATCTGATTATCCAAACCTTTATAGATTTGAATCATGCAAATAAGGTCATCCCAAGAACCCAAAATAAATTTTAATTAGCTCACATATAAGAAGAAGAAAAAAAAAGACTCACCCTAAGAGTGGTAGTATGAATAAAACAGAACAGTAGACTGTGAACAAGCGCGAGAGCCACATAGCTGTCTCCAGTTTGTTGTTCAACATATATTGCTGCAATACACAGGGGAAAAAGAATCATTGCTACAACTAAGCATGCAATTGATCTAATACAAAATAAGTATAAAATAAAAAGATTGGCACTTACCACAGGACCTTGATGAGGCGGACTTGTATTTTCGTTATCTGCCATTGCTAAATCTCCCTTTGCAGCTCTTCCTCTATAGAAGTGTAGGACACTTGAAATTAACCCCCCTCAAATTCATTCAAGATTCTGATATAGATCATTGGTTATCACATACTGCTGCATGTAATAACCTAATAGTTCCACATTTTAAAATACAGGGAAAAACTCCCATGAAAATGGCTTCAAATATAATTCCCGGCATGTATAAAACGTTTGATTCTTCCTCCATAAATTTCGACCTATATCAAATGGCAGTGTATGAAATCGTTTAAGTGACAGCTGTAACGGTTAACAGAAGTTAGCAGTCTGAAGTGTGTACAGCAGAAATTTAAGGAAATTTCATATCTTTCCCCAATCATCATAGCTACATTAAAATCGTAGGTGGAAGACCCTGGAGTAGTGATCAGAAGGTCCTAATTCAAATACCATGATCAGCAGAGTTACTTCACCATGGGGCACTTCAGCAAAGCCCTAAACTCCCAATTGCTCCAAGGACTAGCTGACCTTGCGTTCTCAAAATGCATGTCGTTTTGCAAAAAAAACACAATCCAATATGCAGTGAAACGGCCAAATCAATCTGAGGAAGTGGGACTGTTATTATGCTATTAAACAATGTACTTACATGAAAAATAAATTAAAGCAAAACATATCTAACTTTGCAACTTAATTAATTGACCGTAACATTTCCAGTTTAATAGACAATGTATATTAATGGAAGCTAATATAGCTAGCGGTGCCCGATCTTTGGAACTTAACACGACATTTTTTTTAACAACAGAACAGTGGCTTTTAAGTCAGCCTTGGATGAAACTAACTAATACTTAAGTCCAGGACACGATCTTTGAACACCATGGTAATTATGTACCTAGTCCTTGTGGTTGATTTTTAAGCTAATGTTAATTGGGAACGTAGAAAATTGTTTTAACACGACACGATGACTACACGGAGTACTTTGCTCATCAGCGTGAGGAAAATGAACCACCTGATATTTATTTCGTTGTCCAAACTGCTAAAAAAAGAATGAATGAACGCGAAAGCTCAGTCACTACTATCTGCCTCGCTAGCGTACGAGGGACCGAGCTAGAATGTTCCCGAATTAGCACAGGCGCTCTTCGCTAGCTAGCCAGCCTATGCTCACAGGTTGTCCGACATGAAAGGTATATAATTACCTGAATATAATACACGCGACTGAGACTTAGGTTACTCAGTCTCTACCTCCAAGAAAGACGATTAACTGACAGTGTACTTCCGCAGTGTTTAACAGCCTTCCACCACAAGCACTATACACCTTTCCTCGGTTTGTCTTCACTTCTCGTTACTCCGCTCAAACCGGAAATCTCGCTCAACTACTCTCGCGATATTTGATCGGTCCCTCAGCGTAAAAATTCCCCAATCCCATGAGGTTTATTTGTGATGCAGTATGAAGTATATTTACTACATCAAAGAAACGGTCGAAATTATCTTAAATATTTGCGTATCATTTAAAGTGTTTGTAAACCGTGTTAGATATATTCAAACGTTTTAGATATATACACCCAAGCTTAACAATGTGGGCTTTGAAAGCATACAGGACCATGCAGTGTTGATGATAAGCCAATGCATATTTAATTCCCGACTTCTATAGCTGAGATTGAACAATCTATGTGTTGGAAATAATAATACGCGTTAAATACAAAACAATAAGAGCAGCATGAAATAGAACTCTTCCTGCAAATGGCACAAAATTTTACCACGCTACAGGTTCCACCGAGATTTGAACTCGGATCGCTGGATTCAGAGTCCAGAGTGCTAACCATTACACCATGGAACCAGATGATATGCTTAATCTAAAGCTTCAGAAAAGAATCGTTTATAAGGAAATAAAATGTTACAAGTCTATGTTTAGAATGTATGTTAAGATTATACTTTTAGACATTACGTGTCTACGTCTTTAATGATATGAATAGACGTGGAATACGATAATCCCAGTAAACCTGAAATTTATAGCTTGTCGCAATCTTCATACATGCAGAATCGAATTTTAAATCATGTCACCCAGAAGAGGGCGCCACTTAGCAATATATTTAAATAACTGTCGTTCTTTAGAATGGTGAAAATGCGCAGGAAATTATTTCATCTCTGCAAGGAAACCTGATGTACGGTGACGGCGCAGTTACACATTTCAGGAAATCTTACTATTTTTCCATGCACGTTTAATCCGCATACAAACTCCATGTTCAGAGTATGAAATCCTCAGTGTAAGGCCTGTATGAAATATGTTAAATAGCGTTCAGTAATAAACTGTCATCAGCTGCATTTATAGATCTTTATATGAATTGTACTTTTGCTGTAATTGTTAGGCCTACACAAGCCCAAAAGAAATGTTTCAAACTAGGAAGTTTACAAAACGCTGGTGATTGTGTTACATAAAACACTCGCCAGATGGCGCACAAAAGAACACTGCTTCCCTGTCACCTTAATTGAGAAAGGCAGCAGCCGAGGGTAATTAGTTTAGAAGATCACACAGATAGCATTTTTTTAAAATGTACTGTACATTTAATGTTTGTGAAATTATATATATTTTGATTTTTGGCAGATAGCCGTATAATGCATTTTCAGTTGCTTGAACATCAACTGGAAATATAGGTAATGCTATGTTAAATCGAATTGTTTCTGTGCAAAAACCTAATTAGGCATTTAAAAAGGTTAACGCCAGCGCCTGAGACGGTTTTTGTTTAATAATCCTATTACTGACGACTCATCATGTATAAAATGGTGCAGAAGGATGCAAAGTTCCCACTCCTTTAAGTCTGTCAGAGAAATAGACAAATCCCACGGTATAGCAACAAAAACGGATATATTGTTGTCTCCCAGGTTGGTTCAAGTTCTCTGTAAGTACTTACCATTATGGTGATTTTAACGGATAATTTTATTTGTTTTTGGGTACGTTTGTATTACACTGTAGAACTTATGATCATATTTCCTTTTTAATTGCTCAGCGGAAGATTAGAAGCTTCTCGTATAGCCTAGATATAGGAAACGTTTCTCAAAACACAGTGGAAGCTGAGTGGTTCGGAATGGTGTTAGGCTACATGTGTATTTTTCGCATAAGGAGGACGCGTCTGCTTTTTGTTATTTAAACCTAAGATATTTTAAAAGAAGGGGGGTTAAATAATCAATATCTATATTTACCTTGTTAATTCTAACTTTGAAGTGATTTACTGTTATAGGCTCAAGGCCTACTTCTTAAATATGTGACGATAGCCATAACAAATTCGTTGTAGCACAAATTTCGAATATTAATATATCAGGAAAAGGATGTATAGTCCCTAATATTACCATTGGCTTATTGTGTATATGTTCTATTTGTTTTAATATCTAAATTTCGTCATATTTTTGTTTCTTTTTTGCTGTGCTTTTTAAACTTTATTTCTGTCTGTGTTCTTAACAATACAATGCATTCGTTGAGCATGATCACACAGAAGTACAATTTGTTAAAAATGACATTTCACATTTATATACTGGAAACGTATTTATAAAAAGAAAACTAATAACAAAAGCATAGCCGTGAAAATAATACATGGTTTAATGCCAGTCTTTTAATATTTCCATTGTTGTTTGAACAACGATAATATTTTGATGTCATCGTAGGAGCCCTTTTGCATTTAATTAATAGTATTAATGAATACTGACGATTACGAGGCTATTTGATAGATTAAATACTTTATTGATCTGAAGCGAAAATTCTCGTTATATTTCTGTTTTATTATTCGTGACGGGTCCTTTAACAGCCCGTTTCAAAAATGTCTACTAACGGGTACGAAGAATTTTCTGGACAATCTGGTGTGGAAAATTCCTTTAGACTAAGGGAAACGATGGACAAGTCAAGCCATAAACAGGTAAAGAGGAGAAATCAAAGGCTCAATAGAAGCTCGGTTAGAATCGGAGGAAAGCTTGTGTTATTTTCCCAGCCGTATTGAAATAAAAAGAAATGAAGCAAATGGGGAAGAGAATAGAATTGAAAAGCCTAAAAACAAAACCGTGACAAGTGAAAAGACCCCAAGAAATTAGAGTGGAATGACCATAGTAAACAGTGGGCCTTTTTAGTTGTTCTGTGAATTGTCATTTGAAAACATTAGACGAGCGACCAAAAGACCTTTTCACATTCTTATATCCATTTAGAAATAAGCGCAATGAGAGTTTGTTTTAATGAAGTCTATGACAGGTAACACCGAAACGTGTCTGGTAAAAATGAAAAACAATTTCAAACAACTTTGGTCTTTTTCCTAAAAATTCTTAAATAAATTCACTTTTAAAGATGAGTATATATTACATTTGTAGGCCTATATTTAAGCGGATTGAATGGACGGTTTAACAGAAAGTGGTGCGGTTTATCGAAAAAAAAAAATGTCAGAAGCATTTAAAGAGTATTTAAACATTACATTTAAAAGACTGTAATAAAAATAAACTTATGAGTTGAACAACCTGTGCGAATTAGGCATTTGTTCGTTCGTTCAAACGGAACTAGGCACTGTCACTTCGTAATTGTGCGTAGAAAATAGACTGGGCGTACCCATACAAGCCTGGCAGCCTGTTCTGCGCTTCGCGGCGTGTATTCTTTTATACTCTTTTTCTCGCGTTAGAAGCCGAAGATCTGACTCTTACCAGAAAAAAAACTATTTGAATTTATATTCGAGTGTTATGTTTTTCTTGATTTTAAACTGATTAAATGTGTATTTGCAAATGGACTAGGAAGACGCAAAAAACTACGTATCAAGTAGATTTATTTTACATATATACTCACGGTGACTACGGGAAATATAAGGATACAAATCTTTTGCCACTAAGAAAATGGTTTTCAGAGTTGGTTTCTCGCTATCATGTAGGATGGAGCCCACGGTCAGATAAAACAACTTGCTGCACACATTCCGCATTAAACGTGCATCTTTCAATGTAAAATTTCTGAAAGGGCGTTATCGCTGCGGGTTCCATTTCTGCGACGTCACACTGCTTTCCCTCCTTTTGTCTTGATATTCTCGCTCATCTATTTTATTTTATCCTTTGGTTTTGATCGCCTGAAGACTTTTATCATGGATCTCTAGAATGTAGTATACATGTTTACTTACTTGTGCTTATGTATTTCTGTAATAGTAAGAGGAGTTAAACATTTCGGTAGTTAGATGCTTTGGCGTATTAACCGGTTAGCCAAAAACCGCGACTAAACTTCGACTAAACTAGAGTAGATGTCAGTCACACTACTTGTTAATAATTATTAAATTGTGTTTAATAAGATACCTGAGCTAACGCCAACTTAAATCGAGACTGAAACTAATTAGATTAAAATAATTAGAAATATATAGGCCTAATAATAATATTTCAAACAACTCGATCGTCCTGCTCCCAGAAGGAGGGATTGTTTGATAATCTCGGAAGAGCAAATGTTTAAAATCATAGCTTTTGTTATTGCTTTATCAGACTCAATCAGGAAACGAATTAATCAAGCACAAGCAGTTACAACGTGCAGATCATTTGCAAGTAATGGATGGATATTGCGATGTGCCGATATTATTTTCTGTCAGTCAAGGTAACAAAGTGAACATGTTTTGCATATATATTAAAAATTATACACTCATCGAGTGGCTTTGATGCTTATTTTATTGAAGCGCTGCCGAAGGTGAGGTCTCCATGGAATAATATTTCTGAGTGCTATTCTCACAGGAAAAATATTTCAGAAACCCCGTAAAACGTCCGCTAAATTGAGCTGTTTCCTGATAGAATCCAGAACCTGGTAGTAATTGTCGGGTTGTTTAAGGTCTAGGCGTGGGTTCGTTTTCGTTCTTTCTTGCTTCCATGATCGGATGTGTTACGACCCACGTTAAAGAACGTTCATCTAAAACAAGGAGGGAACGAGTGGAGGACCCGTACTTGTGCTTATATTTGTGGAGATTGATGATAAGTGTCACGATGAAGCTTAAACCACGGTATTAAATTGTCAAAATGGAGGGATTTCCCTAATAATGCCATTGATGGTGAATTGTGGTGTTTGAGCTAGCTGTAGACAGATCTGGAACAAATACGGCGTACAAGCGAGGTCATTAAACCACCACGAAACTGCCAGAGGTCAGATGGAGTTCTTATGGCTAACGCTCACACAAATTAGAGGGAAAAAAGACGTAGCTGAAATACGGGACCTCGCTGAAAAGCCTACGTTGACATTATGGCTGTTTTATGCAGTTGCATCTTTGCCTTAAAATGTGATGTAAAAACAAGACTTCACAGAATAAAACGAATGAACGACATGCAGCTGAAGAAGTTTCAATGCTCGTTTAACTCTGGCCATTTCTGAAACGGTCATTTTCAAATGGTAAATTCGTTCATTACTGCATACAATTAAAATTACTACGGAGAATAGGCGTTAGTTTAACGTTTCATAGTGTTTACCTGAGAAGTGTGTGTGTGTGTTTTCGATTTTTCCTGCTTGTTTAATACTGCGATTGAAGTCCACATACATAAACGCTATCTGGGGAATGTTCCACGAAGGAGGATTTCTCAGTTAGCTGGGTTAACTTAAGCTAGGAGTCCAATAGGAACGCTCCTTACCTAAACTGTTATTGGACAACCATGACTTCTAGCTTGAGTTAACCCAGCTAACCGGGAAATCCTACTTCACGCCCCCCGTCCCCCGGCTCGTAAAACGAATACAGAAGAAAGCTATTAAGATCCGTAATATAAATATCAGCGAAAGATTTGGATTTTGTTACACCGATGGGTATTACTCGGTTGTTGAAAGGGGTAAATTGAATGTTGTATGGCGGGAGAGTAAGAATCCTTTTTTATGAGAATCCGACGGGCCAGCACAGACCCCAGATGTGCCTTTTCAATGGAGTATCATCTGCTTTGATATTGTGTGTTGAATAACAGTCTTATGGTTAGTTCTGGTGTTTGTAATGGCCATACGCTGAATTAAATATGTCAATAAAAAAATTCACCAGCAAGTAAACTTTACTTTAAATCAACACTAATATAAAACGGAATTTATTTTCATATAGTGTCATACACAACTACGACATTTCTATCGATTGATATTTTTACTGTCTTCTTTTCACGCTGTTGGAAATCGATTTGCGATTTCTACAACTGCAGCTTTCCCGCTTATTTTAATTATGGTTGTGGACACAATTCTGTTTTGCCTTTAACTTTTATTGTGATGTTAACTTTTGTGTTAAATGTTAACAACCTGAAACAATCAATTTTGTTGCCGTTAACAAATCAGTGTTGACTCCAACACTCGGTTGCTTTGTGCCTATTATGTTGCTGCCCTCACTTGAAGATTTATGTATTTTTAATATTAAATTCCTTCTGTCATGTGGACTGCACTCTTGTTGACTTTTCTTGACCCGACGACCTCTTCCCTAAACTTTCCCATATCTAATGTGGAATTTTTTCTCCCCTTTACCGTCATTTGACTTATTTCCCTATTCAGTTGACTGCCGTCTCTTTCTCTTCGCTGGCATGTGCTGTTTGCACTGTTCTTGAACTTCAGGGCGCTACACAGCCGAAGCTGCCGTGTCCTCATCCTGTACTTTGAACCTTGAATCTTCCTCAAAAAGTGCCTTGTTCTACAAGTCTCCCCATGACTACACAGCTTGCTAATTAGTTAAACAAACTCCTTCCCTAATGATTCCCCGGGCCTTCCGATCCTCTGGGGTTTTGTTTGAATCAGCTGCCGCTGCCGGAGATTTTGCTTGTCCTGCTGGAAACTTGGCCCCTCTGACCCGAACCACCACTGAGCTGTTAAACCGGGCGGACAGGCCTGTCCGAGCGAACCCCCCCTAGGCCAAAGGCCAGGGCAGCGATTGCTCTGGATGCCACCAGCTGCTTGGGGTGACACAAACCACAGGGTGTGCTGAATATTTTTTAAGTTTATCTAGAATTTATAGACAACGTGAAATTTGTTAGCAAATGTTATAATAAGAAGAAATGCCACAATTGAACTGACATTAGTAGCTTTTACATGCTGGATTTGGATAAAACCGCTCTAAATTATTATCGCTATTAAGCACCATTGATTTCGACCGTATAGACAACATTTGTTGACTCGGGAATACACGTTCGTTAATCTTATGACGTCATACTTACTGCAGGAAATGAAGCACATCAGAAAATCGCAGTACATTTAACTAAAAAGCTCTTACGTAGGGCCGCCTGTTAAGGACTTGTATTGGCTGTCGTTTGCCGCTTGCCCTGACCTAGTGCCGTGCGTCCTCCCTGGAGATTCCGACAGAAATTGATACTAATTGAAGGGACTGTACGCTGCTGGTTGCTGAAGCGCCTCCGGCCAATGCAGGACCTGCTCGTCAGCGGCTAATTGACAAGAGCTTGTCTGTGTTTTGGAGCAGGTGGTCCTAAGCATTGAGGCATTAACGCTAGCCTGACACGGCCCCATTTGCCTGAAGCGGACGGGGGGCAAATGTAGTTAAAATGAAGAGAGATTTATGGAAACTCCCATAGGTAACGCCAAGGTAGACATTTCTTATTGAGGGCCCTTATTTGTTTTTTTTCTGTCGCAGTAGCTCCATATATTTTTAATAACAGAGAGTATCAATTAAGATCAGTTGGCCAGGTGACATTGTCTTGCTGTGCATTATGGCAAACGAGTTCCGATAAACTCAAAGTAATGATTCTGTCAATAAAAATGATGCTGATATTGTTGACGAAATACAGGCTATTAACGCTCAGGATCGGAAATATTCCCGCAGGGATAATCAATAAACCCAGGCTTTTGAGAGGCTGTGGAAGTAAGCAAAATGTGATTTTATTTTTTGTACATTACGCGCTTGAAGTGGGCCATGCATGTTAAATGTTAGCTATGTAGCATAATGCGCAGATTTAAACACTCATATTCTGAACAAATCGCTATTGTATCCAGTTGAGGTGCAAGAGGTTTGGCTTTCCCACTGTCTGCACGTGTGAACTGAAAGAAAGGCCGTGGAACTTAATTTCTTTCCCCTTTAAACCAAAATCTCGAACTTTTCGCACATTTCTTTACGTTTTCTCGCTTTATTTCTTAGTAACAATGACAACATTGAAGCACCCCGTTGGAGCGCCACAGTTGGGGACCTTTGGTAGTATTTTAGACATCTTTAGATTTCATCAATCAAATTGACTGCGGTTTTCCATAAAAATGCTGAATCTGGGTCTAAAACGGAGAGAACTAGATTAGAAAAAAATATGCTGTCTTGTAAGATGATAAATTGCGTTTCTTTGATAGAAATTGTTGAAAACTTGTTTGTCGCCCAGTATTAAGGCTTGAAACAAACATATTAACCATTCTTTCGTTTGCATTACAAATTACGACAGGTACCTAAAATGTATGTTGCGACATTAAATGACTGTTTAGTTATTGTTTGATCTCACGGCAGAATTGACAGACTTTTGGAAAATAGGCCTACCGCTTTAAGACGTTATTATTAGTCTTTAAATGCTAATAATCATACCTCGTTGTTGATAAAGCGTTGTCATACTGTTATGTTACTGGTCGTAAAGAATTTTACACGTCTTCTGCTTCGATATCGTAGCTGTGGAAAAGAGTCTTTAGCTGTGGATTGATTTAAACCCGCTAGTACTAGACTATTTGTATAAAACGAAAACTGGTGACAAAATAATGTATTACTAGTATAATCTATTATCACTTGCATAAATTAATGCTAGTAATGTTGATATTGAATAGTCTGTCAACATTTTAAAATGCAAAAGCGACTTTCAGCAGCACTCCGTGTAACAGTAACCCGATTGCAGAATGAGTGTTACATGCTTTCTGTACTTTTTTTAAATAAATGATAATTTTGTTAAAGTGACGTATCCGTTTTCCTAAGCCTACGGTGGATGCTGTAATTCATTCATAGGTTTTGCAGGTCTCGTTATTCATCAGTAGTGGCACAGCATATCTCGGTCATCTTCAAGATATGATGACGCTTGGCATGCTAATGAGAGCGCAGGATCGCCTGAAGGAGATGGCTGATGCTGCTGGAGTAGATGCGCCCCAACCGGGGCACGACATGCCACTCACTCCGGCAGGGGGCTCGGGGCTCTCACCGGCTTTAGTCCTCTATATTTCAAAGCCTCTTTCACCATCTCTGCGGGCTCCTCACTGAAGGAGACTCGCTCCGCATAAAAGAGCATTATGAAAATTATAATATCAGCCCCAGAGCATGTCTGTCTTGGCAGCATTGAGGCATTGAGGAGATACGTCTGCCAAGTCGATACCTAAAAGTCCATTCGAATGCATATACCAAGTCTGAATGAGGCAACAGTACTTTCTTTATACAAACGTTACTTTTCAATTTCGTGACACTTTCGTTTTCGTTCCGTCCCCCCAACACCAAGTTTTTTTTTTTCTTACCATAGCCTTTTAAACGTCTCTTTACAGCTTTATTTGACGCACTGTCTTACTTTTGTTTGTCGTTGATGATAAATGATCCTTACTAAACCATTACAATTGTTATTGTAACACATTCTTGTGGAAACAGAGACATATCTATAAGCGCAGATGAATGCATTAAAAACTTTACGGCTCGCAAAATAGTGGACGCCGAAGAAAGGCAGCCGCAACAAAATGGTCATATTATTCAGAAAAAAAACAGTTTTTTAAAGCACAATCGGGATGATTTTTTTTTCCCGAATGTGTGCAGGACAAACTCATTTTTGAACAGTGATGACTGAAAGTTACTAGGTAAAATACAGGCCTAGGTCTGCAATTAAAATCAATACGTAGGTCTACTGCTGCCGTACGCATAAAATACTCTAATGGGCCTATATGTTTCCGATAGGTAAAAACAAAAGGACAATTGTAAGAAACCTGATAACATTACTACGAATGGCAAAGCAAAATATGAATATTAATAACGTTCGAAACAAGAATGGCTGGCTGATATGATGTATGACGGTAGATGGTTCAATGGTACAGTATGGGACTCATTATGGTGTTAATTTCCTTAATGTGGGGCACTTGTTTTTATGAATGTTTTATCATTAATAATGGAGCTGATATAATATTTCCGTGATAGATTATGTTGACACTGATGTGCAGGTGCTTGAACTATTGGACGCTCCAGAACGCGGCGCTGTTATTGTTGGTAGCCAGTGCGCACGTACACGGGCCAAGTGGCATGTGGCATTTTTGAAAAGATACGCAGCTGTGCTCGTTTTGTATATGGAAACTGGTGAAGAGGAAAAGCGTGGCGGCCTGGCATCGAGGTTTCAGCCATGAAAAATGGTTTAATTTTAGGAGAGACGGAACGGCTTGGCTCGAACAGGGATGTGACATTTCCTGCGGTGAGGCCTGCATTGCCTGCTAATAGAGATCTAATTGATGGGCGAAGACCCATTTCCGTGCACACTCCGTTATTGCTCCATCCAGTCTGCTGTAAAATATAACCTTAATCCGATTGTGCAATTCCACCAGGAACTGAGTGAGAGTTTACGGCATAGAAAAAAAATCGTTATTAAAAAAGTTAAAGCAGCCGCTGGAATAGTGCGCGGTGCCTTAAAAAAAGGCAAGGAAGAGGCCACGCAAACAGTGTACAGTACATGCTGCCCAGCTCATTTAAGACCTATAACGCTTTGTCTTTTAATTTCATAATTTTAATTCTATAATTCGCTGTTGCGCTTGTCGTATTTTCATAATTAGGACCTAAATTTACATAAAATTAAGAGTTACGTTAAGAGAATTTAGAGCGGTAATGGAAAATTCTATAAGGCACCAGCTGTTTATGTATTTTCCTGCATGCTGTTTAACCTGTCGGGAAAGGTGGATGTTTCTGGAGTAATCAAGGTGCGACAAAGCGTCTCAGCCGCGCATGTGTCGTAGTTCAGAAGCTTGATTTTGTTCTGAAAGTTATGATTTCCTTCCAATGTGGAGGTGGTATGGGACAAAATGAAAAGCTTAATTCTCCTCTTTTCAAAACGGAAATTGCTTATTCTGCGTCAACGTCACGTCATCGTCACTTAATAATGATGTATAAACGCAACGGGCCTCTCGGCATGTATAACAACATTACTTCCTTGCTAGGTATGGGTATTAAGATTTGTTTAGCATACTAGTTGACCTATTATAATAATACCTTTAACCAGTTTATTAGTTCAGTTTCCCAGTTTATGTGGTGATGTAATATGGGTTAAACTAAACTGGAGTTTGCCAGTCTTAGTGAGAGTTGTTTCATCTGCTGGTTTGTACCGTAATGCTTTATTAAAGTCAGTGTTTGAATAGATATTAAACACCTGCTGATCCAATTGCAAGTGAATTGCTAGTTTTTTTTATAAGTTGAAAAGCAAATGCCTGCGGCCCCGTGATTCTCAAGGATTGGAATTTACAACAGCCAAAAATATAGTGCTGCTCTGTAAATATAGGCTCAACACAACAGCTAATATGCTTAGTATCTAATGATGCAAAGTATTGTGTTTTCAGTGTCAACACACTAAAGGAGGACCACAAAAAAGTATAATCTACCAATTCATTATTAATGGTTAATTGATTTTAACAATTTTTATGGAACCAGGGTTGACATGGCAAAAAATGTACTACATTCAGACCGAAAAGGAAACGGTTTGGCAAAGTAATGTGCAAAATACATAATTTACATGAACATAATGGCTTAGCGCTGAAATAGAGATTTTTAACTTTCTCCTGTCTAGGAAAAAACAGCCACTTCTTCCTCGGAAATTTTAATAAATGTAATAAAAAGCTAACAAAAAAATAAAAAGCCACTCGACTGCTACTTTCACTGTGTTCCCTATATTCGGTATTTTATTAGCAAATGAGAGTGTCAAAAGAAAGTATGTGTTAAAGTGTGCTGTATTTAGGGACTTACTACTAATACGAGCACAATGGCAGCCTAGGGTCAGAATACTCCCGACTAAGACAAGATAAAAAATAAAAACCATTACTCTACATGATACATTTGGCCACACCCACATTGTGTCTCATTCTGTTTCTAATGTTGAGAATGAGCGCAACACTGTTACAAGTCACTGAATTAATTGTCTGTGACTTTTCCCTTTGAAAAGTAAAACAGTTTCAAAGTGTTACTAGAAGAAGTTTGGTTATTTGCTAAATACATTTAGTACATGTTTTTGGCACACAAGGATTGCCAGTTAATTCTATGATTGAACCTTTGCTTTTTCACTGATTATTACTGTAATTGTCAGTATGTGTCTGTGTTTGGCCTTGGGCCTGACAAATGAGATTGGACTTAAGAGAAGAACTGAATGCATGCATGTGGATTCCTGGGAGAAGGTAATGCATCTCACTGCCATTCTCTTTTCCTGCAGCTTCTTCTCTGGTTCTCTCCCTCTCCCTCTCACTCTCTCTCTGTCCTTTGCCTCCCTTCCCTTCTTTTAGCATCTCCTTGAAGGGTGTAATGAGGCATGTCTTTACGCAGAGACCCAGCCTGGAGGGAGATGATTGATGAAGCGGGGGGCAAGGCTGAGCCCTTGCCGGAGAAAGCCCCCATAGAGGCTTCAATAAAGCCCAGATAGTGGATGGGCTGGCCGGCCTCAATAGCCACGGCCCAAGCATATTGAGGCGAAACAGGGAGGGAAGGTGCTCTGTTGTCCAATAATCCATTTAGCCATTGAGCCACCAGCCGTCTGAGGCCGGATAAGTGCCGCGGAGGAAGTGGGGAGGGTGAAAGGAGGAGAGAGGGGGCCAAGCACGCACGGATACAGCGGCCCTCAGCCGTCACGCAGAGGGCCGCCGCTGGGCCACCGCTTATTGTGTGGCTGCCTGAGAAAGCGGCGTGGCACCCGTGCCACTCGGGTGGCGGGGTGGGGGGGTTGCTCTGAGAAAAAACCAGTGAAGGAATAAAGGAGGTAGCAGTGCCTTTTAGCTCGTAAGGCAAGAATGAAATTAGTGAGAAGTGAAAACTGAACAAACGCTGAGCGAGATTATCAGAACGTATTAACTGAATGTCACGTTTTTCAGTTAAAATATGCCCTATAGGGCAAAATCGTGGAAACACTTCCAGTTTTTAGAGATTGCAGAACTTTATTCAACTGTTGCTCCAGTTACTTCATCCAGTGTATGATAGTTTTAACATTCTTTGTTTATAAATGTTACCACCAATATTTGTGTAGTAATTGTTAAAGCGTAATGGCAAAAATGCTGGGCCTTTCCACAATTTTGGCCACTAGTGTATTTGTTTATAAAGGCCTAATGTGCTTCTCATATAAAAATACATATTTTGTATTGTTTTTTTTTTTTTGACGTGCAGCGACGCACTGTCCTTAAAAGGAAGAATCGTACCTGCTAGTGGGCTAAATACCTGTAAGATGGATGTGAAAGTCATTGCTACTAATATTGGAGGAATGTTTATTTAAAATAAAAATAAAAAAAATTGCTTCTTATAATCTTGGGTTCTTATCTTTGTGCCTTGACTGGTGGTTTTTGGCGAGACACCAGTCAGCTGAAAGCCGCCCCCCCCCCGCCTGCCTAAAAAAAATTCTTGCCACACTTCAGTCTTGAGCAGCACCATAGGCAACCAAAAGATCCATAAATCCCCCCTCCCCAGCCCCAGATATGAGGGGTCAAACTTCAGTAAGAAAAACCCCACAGTCATACTTAACACCACCATTGTCTGCCATTGATTGGCCTTTCCGGATAGGTCCTAGGTGGGCGCTGTGAGGAACAGCTCAACATCTCTGGCAACACAATGACAGCAATAATATCCTCCCCGCTCCCCTTTATTTGCGTAAGTGGTCTTACACAACGTCCTGCAGGAAGGCCATCCGCCAGAGACCGGGGGTGATCCGCCATTCCCGCGACTCGCCGGCCCCTGCGGCCCCCAAGCATTCGGATTTGGCTGCAGCCCTGCCGTAGCTTCCAAGCAAGCCCCCCTCCCAACCAACCGCAACCAAGCATCCAAGCACAGCTGCATAGACATCAATCGGATATTAAATCAGATACAAATTCTGTTATTCCTGCGCGACTTGTTTTGGGAATCTATCAGCAACCCTTCAAATTCCCATAAATTGAATGTAGTAACCTAGAGGCTATACTGCTATAATACGCTGTTAACATCACTTTATATTAACAAACACTGAATATAATAAATGTGTGTAGGTACTTCAATTTGTGAATTGGATTGTGTTTTGTTTCCTACTTGTATGATTTTATAGACTGGATATAAAGGAAGATGCTTGAATTCATCCCCATACACTTGGTGGAAACCTGAACTGCAGATCTATCTAAAATGCTGTGTTTTTGCTCACTTGCAACCGAGTGAGAAAAGCAGCTTTTGTGTTAGCCCTTAAAAGACCACCGGCTGACCTTTGAATTGAACAAGTCTGATGCTTTACTAGCAAAACTATTGGGGTGGATGGGCACCTGATTCCTGCCAGCACAGTCCCAAAGAGCACGATCCCTGTGATGAATGTAGGAAGCAAAGAATTCTATACCATTCATGAGCCCCTCTTAATACACCACTCGCTCCGTTTCTTGGCTTTGCTGTCGTTTCTGAATGCCCTTTTCACTGTGCGTAGCCTGTGAGTTAAAATTTCCATCATTTTCAATCTGAGGTCACTGCATGCAATGACCGGGATTTCAGTTACTCTCATCCGCCACATCTCTGCCAAAAGTAGCTGTACGGAAGCAAATCTGTCTGTTTGTCAACAGCAAAGGATGGAAGCGTATATCCTATCCACAGAGCAGAATTTCCACACTGGATAACTTGAAGCCAAATGTGAAAACTGTCCAATTGGAGGAAAGGTAAGTGACGTTCCTATTGGACAGTCCTTACATTTATGCTTAAGTTATCTGGCTAAGGGAAAAAAATCCAGCTTTGTGAAATATCCCCCTAGACTTTAAACTGCATGGACATCAGAGGTGGCTGGTCCATTGAGGTAGCGGGGGTGGTGTATCCAATGTTTTTGGGATAAAATTATAAGACAAGTAACTTTGAAATAACACGCTACTCCGATTTATATTGTCGTTTTCTCTCTTTGGGGAAAAAAAATCACTATTGTAATATTGTATAATGTATTCTCTTTTTTTCCTCACTGTTTTTTTTTTTTCTTTTAAGCCAACAGCTGCCTCTTATGGACATGATGCCCAGTTCACGCAGTCCTTCTAGATGACTCACTCATAAGCCCCCCTTTTCCAAAGCAACAACACACACCTGTGATCGTGGGGCACCTGCTGGAACTTCCTACTCAGTCGACAGCAGAGAAAATCATTATTATTTTTTTTACTGTAATTAAACTTAAAGTGGATGTGCAATAGTAAAAAATAACATGGATCATTAAAGGCACACAGAGTCCTTTCTGATTGGTGAATTTTCTTTGTTAAACAAAGCAATTTGCTGATATGAAATAATGTTTTTGGTACGTAAGGGTGCTGCAAAGGGGGGGGGGGTTAAGGATAATTTACAAGGTTAAAAAATTTGTAACTTAACAGGATTGGTGAGGGTTGGAGGCCCAATATCTCTAGTAGCACCCCTGCCAGTAGGTCAACTATTAAGTAGACTTGAGAAACACAAAACACATAATGTTGCTAGATAAGTGATGATGGATGGATGGATAGAATCTTTGGCAAAATTACACTGATTTTCCAAAAATGTAAATTATTCTATTTTATGCCCCTTTTCAATGTGCCTAGTACAGACTCTTGCGAATACAGTATCACATTCATACTCTTTTGAAAATAAATGTATTAATGAAAGTGTTACAAATCTGACATCCACAATACCAATCCATGTTTTGCATGTTTATAGTTAATAATTGTCAACTACACTTAGTATAATCAAATTTAGGACAATTTCCAAATGTACAATAAAATCTGGTTGAAGACTTTTAATTGGCTTTCCTCTTAGTCATTGTTTAAAAAAATCAACTACATTGATGAAAACGTCTTATAAACGTCTTATAAACCAGACTCAGATATTGTAAATATGAGTCAGATCATATATCTGAAATATACTTTTTTCTAATATGTAGATGTATTGTCATGAATGCTGCAATATTTCTTTTTCAACAGCACTAAAATAAAATGAATCTTTAATATTATTTTGCCAATAATAAGTATAAAATATTACAAACATGTTATGAGAGGTCCTGTATTTAAAAATAGTTGAATACAGTGGGTCCAGTGGTTGGATAGATGGATGGATGGATGAATTCGGTGTGAATAGACTAAAGGAGTCATAATCTAACCATAGGCAGTTGTTTAAGGTTTACAGTGAAAAATAGAAGGATGTTGCATATAAAAATACATTTTTTTGGGGGGGAAGGCTCTGTGGGAGTGCTTTTTTGTCTGTTATTACACATAATTTTAAAGAAAGGAAAATAGGCTAGGGAAAAGACAAAATGCCCTACTCAGAGCACATTACACAAACAAAAACATCTGCCTGGTTGGAAAATAATTGTGTTCTAATTTGATTTCCACATTTGAAAATGGAGACCGAAAAAAAAAATCCCGTTGAATCTGCACAAATGAGAACAGATCTCCTCTGGTGCGGTGAGACGCCGCTATCCCAGACGTAATGAGGTGTAATTCGCCAGAAACGCCGCCCTTGTTCCCTCGCTGTTTCGGCTTCTGCGAGCGCTGATGATCTATTCTTTTATTTACGTTCCTCTAAGCTTGGGGGGGGTGCCGTGGAGGGGTGCACAAGCAGCACGCAGGTGGGATTGTGCGCTGGAGTCCATCTGCGCATGTGCATGTGTGCTGAAGGGGGAGAATGCCACATTGGGGTTACACACAAAGCCAGAGGGACTTGTGCCAGCGTACCAGACCTGCCAGGCTTCACGGAGACTCGCCGGGCCCGGCGGCTCTGCCACCATCCTGACAACTCCCATATATTATCCGAGATTTTCATATTTCAAATTTCATCTGCATTCGTCTTGCGGCGGCTAACTGGGGCTGGCAGGCCGTCGGGGAGGAGATCCCAGTGCCGGCGCTGAGCTCGGCTCGCCTCGTATGGCCGCCCCGGAGACCCGACTAATTGAATTGCCCCGTTGATTAGATTATCTCTGCTGCTGCTTGCTGCCAATCTGAAGTATGGCCGCCTTCTATTCTACTTAACCTTGCTGCCCCGTGCCCGTTGCTGCCTGCACACACTGCACCCGGCCAGAGAATATGTTTAAGCCATCAAAGTTGTGAGTCATTATTGTTTTGCCTCTCATTGTCCACCCTTATAAAAGCGCACATCGCTCAGCGGCTACGCACCGCTCTCATTTACGTTCCCTCTGCCGCCAATCCATTCATACCCCCAACTAAATCACATCCTGTCTTTGTTTTATTTTTTCTTTTTCTCGACTTGGTAATGTCGTTTGCTCGCTCTGTCGCCAATTGGCCTGATGTTGGGAAAATAGGCTTCAAATAACTTGCTGTGATAGTGCAGACGGTATAAGAAAACACATTTCTCCTGACTACGGGCCTTAAGAAAATTCACAGTTTGAGTAATAAACAGCAGCACGCACCCAATCAATAAATATATATTTGGAGCGAGGGCAGTAGCCACGATGCTTGAAGACGATCGATGAAGTGAATCTGCAACCGAGGTCATGTGACACTGGCATGCAGGAGATGCTCTGGGAGCTGGCAGACAGTGTAGAAGGTGGGATACAGTGAAACAGTCACCCTGCAAGGTTGAATCAAAGACATAATACCTATATCATGGGACTAAAACATGCTGGATATTTATTTCGAGGTGCTTTCAAAGCAATAAGACTTTCCCAGTAATGAAGTCATTAATGACTTTGAGTAAGAATTCCACTGGTGAAATCTACAGCAACATAACAATTCAATATGTTTTTTTATTCCATATATTGGAAACTGTGTAACAGTTTAATATATCTGTTCTCCAGACTCCCTGTTATTGCATCCGAGTCTTTATCTCCAGCAGTGGAAGAGGCATGTGCTGAAACAATGAAAGCAATAATCTCACTTTTGCATTCCTGCTCAAACCTCTCACCAGCAAGCAAGTTCTCCAGCTAAAAAGCTCCATTGACTTCACAGTAAATGTCATCAAAGATGCCTTTTTTTGCATGCCATATTTGTGCTTAAAGTCAGTGCGTATGATTAATATGTATTGCCGTAGAAATCCTGTCGCGATTCAATTATCATCTATTGCTTCCTGTAATTGGATCAAATCTCTTTTAACAATACACCCATGTTGAACGTCTGGGCCAAAGACTTTCTTTCTTTATTGTTCTCTGCTCTGATAAAAGCAATTGAATTGGTGGCTGCGATATTGGATTTTGCTCTGTAGAATGCACTGAAATCATATTTTTGTTAGAAACTATCAATAAATCTTGTACGAGAAAAGTAATAAGATACAAGTATGAAGAAGACCTTGGGTAAGGGAAAATAGTACAGTTTAAGCATTTAGAGGTGTGAGAAAGGAATGAGGGTGCCACAGAACCGTCCGTGGAGAGGATCTTTATAGCAAACTATTTTTGTTTTTGTGAGATTGTGGGGGTGGACTGAAAGAGGGAAGTGCAAAAGGTTTCCCTGATCACAGAGAAATACATTCACCTGCCCTTCGACCCCAAGCAGTGTAGACAACTAAGTGGTACATCCTGGACAGGATGCCAGTCAAAAAATGCAGAGAAGCATGTGTCTAGGTTGGTACAATGTATTTGATAATGTGCATCTTATATATCTATATATATATACATATATATATATATATATATATATAGATACACACACGTATATATGTGTATATGTATGTGTGTGTGTGTGTATATATATATATATATATATAACATGGCTATGGAAAAAATGAAGAGAACACTCTATATTTATAAAGCAATGTGCAATGCAAATGTTTTTAAATCCTGGTTTAATCGTGGTTCTGCTGGCAGAGGCTACACTGAGCAGCAGGCGGCTTCCAGGCTCAGAGTTTCTAAGACAGCAGTATACAGGAATAAGGTGAAGCAGGAGACACTGGGAACGAACAGAAACCAGCCAGGTAGAGGGCAGAAGCCAGAGATGTCCGTTAACGTATTGGATGTTTTCTCATGAATCGTAGGATGACGTCATGTGAGCTTCAAAGGGAATGGGAAACATTAAGTGCAGGTGTGAAGTTCACTGCTAGGACAGTTCATATCAGGCTCCTGGAAGCAGGACTGAAGCCCCATAAAGCAAGGAAGAAGCCCTTCATTAATGAGAAATGGAAAAGAACCAGGCAACAATTTGCAAATATATATATATTATTCACAGGCACACACCCATAAATTGAGAAATGAGTGAAACAAAAAACTGTGCTGTGGTCTCTTAATGTTTTCTGCAGCTACATATATATATATATATATAAAACTATTTTGTAATTTACTAATATAATTGATGAGTGAAATGTGCAGTTATGACAGGTCTGCACACATTTTATATTGGTACAACGTGCTTTGACTTTACTGCAATTTCATTAAAGAAAATTAATCATGTATTGTAATTAATCCCATTTGTAACACTGGCTGAATGGTGACGGTGGCTTGGTGAATAAAGTGATCAAAAATTTCACTTTCGATTTTTGTGTCTTATGCTTGCAATAAAGCAGAATGCATATGCAGATATATACAAAATAACATCCATGTGAGTGGCTTTCAAAGAAAACTGTCTGCAGGACACATGACAACTAGTTATGATGCATTTAAACTTACTTGTTAGAATGGGCAGCAAAGGTACACAGTACATCTAGCTGTGAGGCTATTCATGGTGACTCTGTTCTATTCCTTGTGAGCCATAAAGCGCACTTACTTCTTAACCATCTGCTCTACCCCCTTCCACAGTTTGCACCATCCTTCACTCAGGGTTTCGGGCCTGAACACTTTTTCTCTGGGTTATAATGGAGACACAGCAGGGTCAGGGACAAAACAGGGACTCAACGATGCCCTGTCATTGGGGGTCACCACCCTGGCCCAGCTCCTAGGGACCGGTGGCTTGTTGGTACTGAGGGGTTACAGGAAGTCCCCGGGTTAAGAACATCTGACTTATGGACCACTCGTACTTAGGAACAGACTGCCATAAAGCCTATTATATTAAAAATTTGAGTTAAATACCATAATTCATAATAACAAACACATGCGCTACTTTGTGACGCTCATGAAAAACGTCGCGCAGCTTCAGCGGTTCAAGGTAGAGTACAGTATGTAGTTACCTTTATTATTATTGCATTATTTTTATTCTGTACTGTATTATTGTTTTTCTGACTTACCTACAAATTCGACTTAAAAACTGATTTAGGGATCTCATTTGTAACCCGTGGACTGCCTGTATTCCCTGTTTGGACTAAAGAAAGACAGATAGAAGACTGAAGGGGAGAAGACGGCCTTGGTGTAATTCAGGACACCTCATTCTGTGGTGCAGGCAAAATACAGCAACAAAATTAAACAAGAAACATCTGAATGGATGATCAGGAACAAACCCTAAACCGCTAAAGAAACACATTTCAGCTAAAAAGTCTCTACACACAAAATAATATTCCTTATTGTCTGATCATCTATTATGTTCAATCAAATCATCGAGGGTTTAAATAATTACTTCCAATAGCTCATTTTCTTTGGTTTTTCAGAATCTGAATCAGAAAAAAACTTTATTGATCCCAGTGAGAAATTGCTTCTGCTACAATCGCACAGATAGACAGAGACCCCATTGTACACAACGAACACTATATAACAAAATGAAAAAAGTAATATATCACAAACAAAAATCAAATAAAACAAAATATGCAAGATAGAATAGGTGTCAAATAAACTACAATATAAACTATTTAGGAGAAAAGATATATAATCTGTTTTCTATAAAATACTATGTATAACTATGTAACTAGTTTGCAATGTGACTAGTTCACTGCGAAAGATACATTAGTTAAAATGCTGTACAGTGAAAGTGTTTGATAAGGTGCATTTTATACTCACAGTAGTCTCTCACACAGCCAGTATTTTACGTGATAATACTAATAATGCACAGTGTTGAGGTATTCCACATTTAGAGAAACTGAAAAAGTTATTGCACCAGTTAGCAGAAACAGACCAGTTATTGCACATCATAGGAGTATAGTACATTAGTATAGTACAGTAGTACTATACTTTTGTACTTAGGAAGTGAAATTACCCATAATCACCTTAATGTTCAGCCGGCTACTTTTTGTTGATTAAAAAGCTAAAGTTTTATATTAGAATTAATATTAGTTAACTATACCAGAAACACATAAACGTGACTGAGAGAACTGTACAGCCCATTTACTGCATTGCACAATAATATCAGCAGTGCTGAAGAAAACAAAGAACATTTCCATGCCAAAACGCTTCACTCTCCAAAAGTGAAAGATGGTAAAATAATTTCTATGAATTTGAGTTTTTGACAACTTGCCTACAGGCTACAGAGGCGAAATTGCAATGCAGAGGGACTTAACCAGCTCAGTCTGCGGGATACAATGCAGAGTCATCGCTTTCTCAATTCTGGTGAGCTCTTTTATTTACTTATTGGAAGGACGTAATATAAAATGAAATGAAACACTCTGCACCTTGAAGTTTCTATCATAAGGTTGCAGATCTCTGACGCTATTTCTTGTAGCAAAACAAAGTTTTATTATTATTTTTATCTGGTCTCTGTGTTTGCTTATGTAAATAGGGCGGAATAACTTATCTGGGAGCCCTAGGCTGACATCAGCATGGACACTCAGACGTTGGCGATTTAACCGTTCCGTTTTTCCCGAGATGGAGCCTTGATGTTTGCCTGGGCCCTAGGCTATAGACTAGGATAGCCAGCCAATTTCACATTGCCTAGGATGAGGATGGGGGGGTGGGGCATTGGTGATGCTCACCTAGGGCAGCGCATCAGCTAGGACTGGCACTAAGTCCACCCCTGTATGTAAACATGTAACTATTTATATTCTGAATTAACTCTACATTTATTCAGTTTTTGAACATAGAACACACTTCTCCAAGGTAAGCCTGCACTGGCTCACAAGAGATTTCTGATGGCTACATTATTTGAAAGGTGTTTCTCTCTTCATCATAGCCATGGGCCAGACATGCTTCATACATACAGTGTAGCTTTATATTAAAATGCTGGAATGGTGAGAAATAGCATAAGGTCGCTTATCTGCCTGAGGACCTTCCAATGGCTGGATCTTGTATGCGCTGATCTATCGAAATGAGGGTGACTGTAAAGCTCTGTGTAGGTAAACCATCAGCTCACGGCAGGTTTTTGCTGTCTTTGTTTGCTGCCACATACCAGTACACATTCTACAGTACATTCTAGAATTGCGCACATTTATTACAATTTGAAATAATCTTATTAATTACGGGAAGAAAACAAAACGAAGTCCCCAGCTCCTCATCTCCCCCCTGCCAGGATGTAGATTAGCCCGACTCATTACCTAATGTTCATAATCCCGCTTATTTTTCATCTCTGACAGGTGACCTGCTTCCACGCACAAAACATCTTTACACACCAAACACACACAAGCACAATGCAATTAACAGCATTAAATGCACAGTAAACTTTTCCCTCTTCTCCTCTTCTCTCCCTCTCCCCGCATTTAAGTTGCCTTCCTCTTTACATCCAGTAATTGGATTACCACTCAGCTAATGGCTTTCATTGCAGTGTTTGGAGACATCCTGCCCAGACCTTGGAAGACACACGAGCGCAGTGTCAGCCGGAGACATCTGCCGGGAGGAGAGCCCGTGGCTCCCCCTCGGCCGATCTGTGGGGAGAAAAGCAGTGCCAGGTGCACTTCTCGGCAAATCGAGTTAGCCGCGAGATGCCACATCCAATTGCGGCAAATTGATGTGAGAGTTTGTGATGTCTGCTGCGGGTCTTACAACAAAGGTCAGTGTGCCGAGACAATGACATCAATCCGTTGTGCGCGGAGGGGAAAAAAGCACCCACCTTTCTGCTGGACTGGGAAGAAAAGAGGTGACAAAAATCACAAATGATGAGCAGCAAGCAGAAGGAGAAGGCAAGAAGAACTCCAAAAATTCCTATGGCAGAGAGAGAGACAGACAGAGTCAGGCAGGCAGACAGACAGATAGATGGACGGACAGAGTCAGGTAGGCAGATAGACAGATAGACCGACAGAGTCAGGCAGGCAGGCAGGCAGGCAGGCAGACATATAGACAGACAGAGTCAGGCAGGCAGACAGACAGATAGACAGACAGAGTCAGGCAGACAGACAGATAGTCTGACATAGGCAGGCAGAGAGATAGATAGACAGACAGAGTCAGGCAGGCAGACAGACAGATAGATAGACCGACAGAATCAGGCAGGCAGACAGACAGATAGACCGACAGAATCAGGCAGGCAGGCAGACAGACAGATAGACAGAGAGTCAGGCAGGCAGACAGACAGATAGACAGAGTCAGGCAGGCAGGCAGACAGATAGGAGTATAAAGCTTCATCAGACAAAAAA
This sequence comes from Mormyrus iriodes, assembly GCA_011763525.2. Lineage (NCBI taxonomy): Eukaryota > Metazoa > Chordata > Actinopteri > Osteoglossiformes > Mormyridae > Mormyrus > Mormyrus iriodes. The sequence goes on from JAAGVU020000049.1 coordinate 1,453,992, forward strand.
CACATGCTACATTTTGAAAAATCCATAATGACAGATTGGAAAATTTCAGTCATCATAAAATATTTTCCTTAGAAGACTAAAATATGTTGATATTTTTTCATGTGATAGCAAAGGGCACTTGTTGATGTCTTCAGCCACTCACCTGTGATAGAATGTTACCTCAGATTAAACTTAGAGCCTCAGCAATGGAGATAAGAAACTGGCAAACTGTATTTAAACTCTTCCAGCAGAAAAGCTACTACAAAAATTTACCTGTTCTCACAATTCTAATATGAAATATGTGTGACTCAGCAGATTAAAGCACACAGAGAAGTTCCACAGCACCTACTCACCTACTCACTCAAACCTGGATCTGTATTGTAATACATTTGTATTTGTAAATGTCAGAAAATTCTAATCTATTATGCACAAAAAATTAAGTGTAGGAATTATCTATTTGCATGTGTACAGCTTGCTGATGCTGTGATATAGAGCCAGTTGAGCCCCGGAAGAAAACCTTCCATAGGTTATAGGTCACTGCAGAATTGCAGTGACCCTTCAGTGGAGCCACCTGTAACCTCCTGGCTATGTTCTTTGGTTCCTGAGTAGAAAGACAATTAAGATTGATTTCCTTACCTTTGTTCTATATCACGCTCCTACGTCGTATTTTAAAAGAATCTTTTGTTTTTCTTTTGTTTTTTTGCCCATTTTAATTAAATAAATTTTAACATTTAGACTTTAATGTACTGTAAACATCAAAATCCATTATTGTATAACATTCATCTAGAAAGTGAGTCTGAAGCTATAATTTATAATAATAATAATAATAATAATTACAAATGATTATGTATACACACCCATCCATCTACCGATTATTCTTTACAAGGGTACAGTGCCATCTATTATCACGGTTAGTAATAATAATACAAATAATAACAATAAGCACGTTATGATCGATGCGAATTCATATTTATAACCTTCATTTAAGCACAAAGCGTGACCCCATCATACACTCTCTAGACAAAAGTAAGGATTAGCATTAAAAAACACTCAATCATCTCTATCGCCGACGGGGAACGCCTCCGCCTGCCTTGTAAAAAAAAAAAACGGTACTTAATCACTTAATTCCTGTAAACCCGCGTATAAAGAAAAGCTTTCTTGTACGTTGGTAAAGTAGTTGATGGGCACATTGTCAAAATCCTAGGGTACTAAATACAGGGGGATGTACGCCAGCAGGTCCCGTCGGCCCATATGCCTTCGGGGCCTGTGAGTGTTAAAGTGCGGAGACGGGGACTGGTTAATGATAGTGACCCTGACTTCCCAACAGCTATTCTATTCAGCCATAATAACACCCAGACAGCTGATATATGAGTCTCGAGGTAATAATTGTCAATTACAGATCCGCGGTATAATACCGGAAAGCTAAATAAAACCTGCCCACTCGCCCGCCCACCCCCTGAAACCAGAAAGGTCGCTCGACTGCTCATGGTAAGGGGCTGCGCACCATAAATGCGTTGATAAATTTTTGTGAAAGTTCTGGGACAGGAAAAGCATACAAATATTTCGTTATTAAAAATCCATCGTCCTTATATATATTCTCCATTTAAATTACTTTCTGGTCTCGGCAATTTTCTCACGTTACGTTTGCAATCGGTCTTTTCCAAGGAAGTTTCTTAAAATGGTTGCAACACGCGATAGAAGGAGCACAGGAGAGGCCTAGCGATAAATAGCACAAGATGAAATGATGACAGAACACTCTGTTATTTTTGATAATTTTATGAATCAGTTTTGCAAACATTGTTCAGATATTTAATGATCGAATATTTTTTATCTTATTTCAGACAGGTCGATGGCAATTTTTTCTGTTAATGTCGACTTTGAGCTTGGACTAATTTAGTAATTGATTCCGAGCCGGCATCTTGCCAGTGCTGCGCCCGCCTTTGAGGGCAATGTGTTTGCTAATTTTATCCCTAAAATGAGATTAGTATGATAATTCTTCCCTCCAAGCCTGCTCTCTCGGTCACTTGGGAAGCCCTGGCGTGAGGCGCTAAGCCTACATACAAGCCACCGGGTTCGGTCCGGCATGCCTTCAGTAGGTGGTGCAGGTGCGTTTACCGAAAATATTGGTACCCGGTCTCATGAAAATGGTGTGTGAAAGGGTAGTAATAGGTCTAATTCAGCCGCTGTGGCATAAATACCTTGAAAATCAATTCTTAAACGCACAATGTAAAACATTAAACATTTACCGATTATTTAAATTAAATTGTAGCCTTATATTTTTGTTGCAGTATCCACAAGCGACTAATACTCATCTCATATAATTTAAAAATTATTAATTTAACAATGTAATTATCATAGACTCTTAAGTTCCTAAAATTTGTCGGTATGGCATTTATTAAGAATAGCATAGGCAGATATTTTGTGTTCATATTGGTTTCATACAGCGTACGGATTTTACGTACATTTTCCGTAGGTGATTTGCGCTTAGCGAAAAAAATGGTTGGAAATCAAATGAATTTATCCTCTTTCTTGGTGAGGGGAAAGGAAAGAAAACGACAAGTTTAAAGACATTAAACTCGGCGTCACCGTGTTGAGAGGCATCATTCTTCGAATAACTAGAGCTTTGTAGATCTGTCATGAGTCGTATGTGTGGGCAATTTATGAACATGCTACTTTAAAGTAGCCTACGGTTTCATATACAATATCTAATATATAAAGCAGAAATGTTTTATCTTTAAACGTTACTCGTGGTAGGCATATATATTATCAGCCAACTTTGCCAAATGAAAAATAATCATTTTTGGATTTAAACCATATCATATATTTTCAATACACTAGTGTATAAATGTATTAAAACAAATCGCAAAACATATGACTTGCTCAACACCAATTATCAACTGATAAATGGCCTGGAAATTTTATCATTAAATTGAGAAATCAAGCAATAAAGGAATTAGAGGTACCCTAAGGAATATATAATATAAAATATTTTATTTATATTCCCTTGGGTTTCATGATTATTTCCCCTTACTCTAATTATTATTGTTTTGCCTAAGGGAAATCTCCTTAAATAAAGTAAGACGTTAAGTTTAATCTGACAGCAGTATATATATATTTTTTTTGCTCCTCGCGGTTTTTATTCTCTGCCCTCCATTGTTTTCCTTGTGTATTGATGCAGCAACACAATGGCATTTTGTTTGTCCGTGTGTTTCTTACCGACCTACATTCCTTATGACTTCAGCTAAATCATTCTAATGGGATTCCGATCGCTTATGTATTTTATAGGCTATTGTCCGGCGGGAAAATCTGTCAGTTATGAACTGAAATGTGGGGCTTTGTGCCGGATGCATTTTAAAGACAAATCCCACTATAACTTTTACATAGGAGTCTTCAAGTAAGGCGTTAATTTACATTAAATTGTCATTTTATTTAGTTACACGAAAATCGTGCGCGCTTGTTATAGCGAATCATATAAAATATTGGCAATTAATTGGGTTTTCTTTTGAAGTTATTCGAATGGATTGTGCAGGATTATTCGATCGTGATGAAACTTTAGCTAAGTACGGAAATGAGGTTCGTGATATAGGTGTTAGCGTGAACGCCTGGTTGGATTCTGCGTACTTCTGATGTCTAACGTTTTATTCTGATGTTCTGCTCCTGGAACCAGTTGACATCGTAAAGATATATGAAGGTGGACCTTTAGGTGGCTAGTGGATTGTAGACCTCTAGAACCACACAGCGGGGCCAAAAGAATGAGAAAAAAATCGATGACTAAAGTTATAGGCTAATTCTGTTTGATGGAGAGAAATATATGGTAAACGGTTTATCCATTCTTTGTGGTATATTAGATTAATTCTTAGAGATGTTTTCTTTTTTTTTCTTTGACAGACGCGTGTTGGGAAGTCAGCAAAGCAGTTGGTCTTTGGTTTCAATAATCAAATTAACCATTTGGTACAACTTTTAGCCCGGACTCGCGTGTAGAAAGAAAACATTAACATAAAGGGGGGCTGGGATGTGTCAGGAAAGAATGAACTTTTCTTGTCATTTATCTTTCTTTCAGGACGAAACAAACAGCAAAAAAAATGGGAATAAAGGAGGTAAAGAAACGCCCTAGCGGCACGGAGATTCAGCTAACGGTTTATTTAAATAGGGAATCCAGGACAATTTATTTCTAAAAGGAAACTCCATTCCAACAAGGGAATGCATTTACAATGCAGCTCATATTATTTCAGTAACGAAAATTACAATTTTTAACATCGCAAAACATTTCTGAAATAACTGTAGAAACCCATAGGCCCGTGCCTGCTGTATTCTGTGACTTTCGGGTTGAGAATTGCTTATCCACAACTGTGGGCGAGTATTTATTCATTCAGAGGGTGAAAGTTAGATAAATATCTTGGATAATATCTCTCGAATTCACATCTATCTTTTCTTCTCTATAAGTTTAGAGTACCAAGAACACATGTTTTCGTATCCCTCTTTTTATATGTGCCTGGAGACCGCGAAACAAGAAGCCGTTAAGTCCGTACAATTTATTTTCCACTGTCACTTGGCGAACATTTATTTTCATTGTTGCACGGACAAGTGTTATAAATAACTGACACCCCTCGTTCTATCAAATCATCTGTGTAAAACAAGTGTAGCAATAAACCCATCTGGAAATATAAAAATGATTTCAACAAAATACCGCCTTCGTCAGACCACTGTTGGATGGGAATAAACCCGAAGCCTGGCTGTATTTTTTAGGGCCCCCTCACAAAAAACAGATCTAATCGTTTAAGACAAAACAAGTAAAACTGCAAAGTGGCGTATTTTTTAATTTGCATTTCTAATTTTAAACGAGTCCAACATTCAATCTAATTTGCGGTAGGTCTATTGAAAGAATGAATGTAAGCAAAAGATCTATAACAATAACAAAATTAGCCACTTAGCTTCGTTAATACTGCAGGCCTAACTGCTCAAATTATGACATGACGAGTTTGTTACTTTAATTACTAAATACTAACTGTGCTTATAACGAGAATAATTAACGCAATAAAGGCAATTACAGACGCATTTAAATCATATAATATAATGTAAATGTGTTTACAGAGCAGGCATTTCGCAAATAAACACTGTTACGAACTGATGAGCCGATCTTGAGGTATGTTTATCCGAAAACCCCGCATCTGTCAGGCCTGCCATTCAAACTTATATCTACAGTCCATTAAGTGCAGTGTATTGCAATGGAATAGTTTGACTAAAGAAACAATTTAGCAGGACTTTTAAAACTTGCAGCCTCAATTTCCTTCAGTGGCGCGATACAAAATATCTGTAAAATATTAAAAACAAAGACCTGCTATTTTGTATAATGTTATCTATAATGGTGTACATGTTGAGAATTTCAATGCTGATCTTATTTTACCCATTCTTATTTTACACAACAACAATAATAATAATAAGTTATTATTATAATTATTAATAATATTAATGTTGTTGTTGTTGCTGTTGTTATTAATATTTCTTAGCCAGGTATCGGGTAAATATATCGAGAGGAAGGTTCAGTAGACATCCCATACAATTGTTAGAAGTCGCCATCTCACTGTCTGTTTCCTTTAAAAGATTTCATGCGCTTCGGGGGGCAGGTTTGTTGTTAAATTGAGCGTGTAACATTCTTACAAGGAAGCTATAGTGTGACACCCGAGCTCCCGCTTTTCAAGCCAAGAACCGACGGGAAAAAAAATGGAGAGTGAAGAGGGGGGAAAATACCGTCTAAAATTTGTGCCCAAGGTATATGATCAGTTAAAAGGCTTAAAAGCTTGGGGAAAATTGGATCAGGGAGAATCGTCACCCAACTTTCATTATTTCCAAGTGGTGTGATTGAATTAAAGGGCAAGGAGATGGTTAGAAGGGGGGATGGAGGGAGTTCGTGGGTAATGGTGTGGTATTAAATTCTAATTAGAGATGCAGGGAATCAATGATCGGGGAGGTTGGACAGCTCGGTCCCTCAGTGCCAGCCCAATAGACTGATGAGTTATTGTCATGTAAAAAGCGCCAGCAATAAGACCAACCGCTTTGCCATTGTCCAAGTGGAAAGAGCCAAGTTTATTATGAGGACTATATGCTCTAGAGACCTCGGGCTAGGCGGCTCATAGGAGGCTTTTCATAAAACAAGGCGCCTCTCCTATAAAGGAGGCCAGTTTTGAAGCAGGCGCCGAGCAGTGCACATCTACACAGTCCAGCCTTCTTCAAAACAAATATTAAAACCGTTATCTATCCCTGCTCTTTTCCTGCCTTTTATTTCCATTTGTCATATTTTCTGTTCTCTTTGAGCTATAGATATTTTCGAGACTGCAAATTTTCGTCTACCGAGTCTTTTCAAATGTATAAAATGGAATATTCTTACCTAAATTCCTCTGCCTATGAGTCGTGTATGGCCGGAATGGACACTTCAAGCCTGGCATCGGCCTATGCGGACTTCAGTTCGTGCAGTCAAGCTGGTGGGTTTCAGTACAATCCGATAAGGACCACGTTTGGGGCCACCTCGGGGTGTCCCTCCCTCACACCGGGCTCTTGCAGTCTCGGAACGTTGCGGGACCACCAGAGCAGTCCGTACGCCGCAGGTAAGCACTTACCAGCTTTATCCAGTGTGAAAGAGGCTCTCTCCCGGTATATAGCAGGCCTTGATTGCATTTGAAAATGGAAATGTGTTTAGTATTTACCAAACGAAATTTGCTTACACAAATGAAAGAATTTATCACGTTAGAAGCGATTGCAGGCAAGAGGTAATTCAGTTACCCGGTTACACTATCCCTGTCACACCCGAACCGCCAACAAAATTATCTTAAGCTGCCAAAATGATAGGCATAATTTATTTACTTTGCGATGAGACGTAAAGCTTAGAAAATAATTAAATAAACAAAGACTGAAGCTCATTATAGTCACAGCACTTTTACTTACAGTACAACGGTCGACAAGAACTGTAACATTGTAACAGTTTTCGCGTTTTAAAAAGAAATGGACATAGATTAGAAATTAATTTTACTGTGTACAATTAATTGATCTTTGGTATTGAATTACTTTATCAATCCACATATTCTGTGGTTATTAGATAAAACTTGTTTATGGTTGGTTATGTTTTATACTGATATATAAAAACTAATAAAATAGGCTACTAAATAGACTGTATTCTGTATGATATCGTCCATTAACTTGATTCTAGTGACAAAGTGCATTGGATTTTCAGTACATTTACAATATTTTAGCATCGTTTTTTATTTAACTTGTGTCCTTTCTGTGGCTTTCAGTCCCTTACAAATTGTTTACGGATCACGGTGGCCTCAACGAGAAACGGAAACAGAGACGGATCCGGACCACTTTCACCAGCGCCCAGCTGAAGGAGCTGGAGCGGGTCTTCGCGGAGACTCACTATCCTGACATCTACACGAGAGAAGAGCTGGCGCTCAAAATCGACCTCACGGAAGCACGTGTGCAGGTTCGTTTTCAGCCTGAAGTACATTTTAAGAACGAATGCTGTGTATATATTTCCAGCAAATAATTACACTTTACAAACTAGAAATGAATTGTTGAGACGTTACAGCCGCGCTGTTTCCTGAATATGTCGAATACTGGGCTGCAAAGTACAATAGTTGAATATCATACAACGTTAATTAAAAATGAAAATATAGAATGTATATACAAAATAATTCGGCGTGTAGAAAAGTCAACAGTTTATTTTGCAATGTGGATATCCTTATTTATTTAACTTCAAATATCTTAAAGGTGTGGTTCCAGAACAGACGAGCGAAATTCCGCAAACAGGAACGGGCTGCGGCAGCGGCTGCTGCGGCTGCTAAGAACGGATCATCGGGGAAAAAGCTGGACTCGAGGGACGAAGAGAGCAAAGAGCCGAAAGTCACCGATCCAGACAGTACAGGAGGTCCCGGTCCCAACTCTAATCCCAACACTAGCTGTGGGGGACCAAGTCCGACTGGAGGTCAGGTTAACCCCGCTAATGGTTCAGTAGAACAGGTGAAGACATCAGTGGCTGGAGGTCTAGGGGTTACTGCAGCGAGTCAGGGATGGGCGGCCACCCCAAGCACCATCACGTCCATTCCGGACTCATTAGGTGGACCGTTCGCGAGCGTATTGTCTTCTTTGCAGAGACAAAACGGAGCCAAAGGCGCCTTAGTAAAAACTAGCATGTTTTGATCATTGACGAAAAGACGTTTCAAACGAAAAAAAAAAACGAATTAACTCTGTAAGGTGAACTGTCATAAGTGATACGAGAGGAAATGTCAAAACATATTGGAGACCGATGTCGAAAGGAAGATGAACAGAAAAAAAATTGCAAGATCGACTTAGACGTTCCGCAGCATTTTGGTCGTCATTCCTGTTGGTTGAGTTGCCAGCTCTCGATCAAGGACTTCAATATCACAATGTCACAGTTAGGTACTCCATTTTGCACCGGACTATTTTATTATTTTAAAATTGCATATCGAGGTGTTTAGGTGAGCACTTGAGTGGCTAGACCAGCTACCTGTTACAACGTTGATTGTTAAATACTAAACTGCATTCACCACCCATGACTGTTAAAATTTTAGTTCTAATAATTTTCACCAAAGGCACAAATTACATTTCACTGTTCACAGAAGTACGTAAACGTTTTGTGTGTCTTTTACGCTGTGTTTGTGTGGCTCAATTGTATAATGTTAATACAAGTATAAAATGACTTCGATAGTTGATCATAGAATATGTTTACCCTGTAGTTTATAACGAATCTTTTTGATTTTTTGAAAGGTCCTCACGGGTTTATTTCTTATTATAAAGACAACAATATACAACCATTGTAACTTATTACATTTTATTTGCATGTCCCTTTTACGATTATGGGTTACGGTGAGCATTTCAGACTTTGTTCGGGATTTAAATTTATTTATATGTAGGTATAATGAATGCTTATATTTAAAAGAAAATATTTCTACATGTGCATATATAGTTTTCCAAAAGTGTAACATTGACATGGTTGTTGATAAAATTATAAGTAAAGTTACATTGTGTGTGGATGGTTCTTTTACATTGCTATCCTGGACTTAGTTCGATGTATTTTCAGTTTTTATTTACTAATTAAAAATTAAAAGATTAAGGCGTAACTGTTCAGTTAAATTGTTAAATAAAAGCACTACGAAAATTTGTGAGTTAAAATAGGTAACAACCCACCGCACACCTTCAAGATGTATCAAGCATTATGTGGTGCAGTGCCCTCCCGTGGTCTATTTCGGGATTTTTAACGCTCATTAAAATGTTAAATATACTAAACATGTATTATGCAATCTAAAATTACTTATTAACTAAACTGAATCAAGCACACACTTACGTTCTGTGTTTTCGGTTTAAGCAAAATGAATCGCGGGGCTATGGTTTTCCGTGTTTTCAAAACTAAAGCGTAGCACTTGCAGTGACGTAATCGTTTCAGCACCTTGGAGAGAGCTGTGAAAGAGAGACGCACTATTCCGGAAATTTAGCAGACCGTTTTATCCAAAGAGAGAGACAAACGAGAGAGCAGAGTCAGCCAGTCCCTGGAGCACTTGGGGTTAAGGGTTTTTCTCAAGACCCCAACGATGAAACCACTCTGTCAGCCACACGTTTGGACCCAGCAATCTTCCAATCACGGACACAAACCAAAAACAAATAGGCCCACTTAAAGGTGTTTTTTAAACATTTTATTTATAAACATAAACATAACATTTGCTATAAAAGCCATTGCATTTGAACATCTCTTATCTATTAAATCGATTGTTTATTTCCAGAGCAATATCACAATAAATACAGAACTTAAACAAGTATCATTCTTATTTTCAACAAGTGTTCCTCCCAGAAATTATTACACAAGATTATTGCCTTATTACTGCCCCTTCCCCTTTCGCTTCATACCTTTTATATTTTGAGTAAACGCAATACATAAGCAAAACTTAAACAATACTGCATAACAGGATAAACTAAACTGTTTCGACTGCAAAGCTGTATAAAAAAGGAAAGGGAATTGCAAGATATTCACTGATTTATAAGTTCTGGGGAACGGTTAGGCATACCTTGGAAATGTAAAAGCATACACTGGGCTGAGGGAAATCCGCAACGAGACATTTACGGCACTCTGGCAGCTACGAACGGACAGATCAATGGCGAAATGGTCTGGCAAATGTCATTTATCAGAGTATGGGTCCACTGCTGGTACAACTGTCCTTCATGTTCATTAAAACAATTCGCACGAAGACTAACATGTTTCCCTTCCTCTTGCCATTTTCAAAAAAGCAAGCTTTAAACAAGACTAACTCAGACAAGTATTACTGTAAAATACATTTTACAGTACCGCGTGCGAGATTGCTTTTGCTATATAATGCATAGTGTATAATATGAATACACCATTTCTAAAAATAATCAGTTGAGTTGGAAGTGTCTGTGAACATGACATTCCTGCCTGAGAGCTCATTCAGTTACAAATAAAACGAAAGGTACATTTTACAGAAAGCGCTGATTTTAGCTTGTGCACAACTTCGCCAGACCGATGCCAGCAAGCTACAGCCTTTGCCGATACAAAGACATCATCTTTGGATTCAATTTCGAGACCCAACGTTACACGATGTGTGCAATCAGTTGCATTCCTAAGGCACAGGTTTAATGTAATGTCACCTAAAATAAATCTGCAGTATAACAAATCGAAACCGAAACATTTTAGGGGCATACCACTGGGGAAATATTAACGTAAGAGCGATCATGCATTGTCTTTATTTAAATAAATTACTGCTACGTTAGCGGGCTAATATTCACTGAAATCAGACCAGAAAAAAGAACAAAGAAAAAGGTGGTTCAATCCTTAAGTCCGACACGTAAAAACCTACCTCGCAAGCCTACATTTGTATCCGTACAACATCAAATGTCTGCTCCACCTGCCTAAATAATACATTTTAAGGCAGATTAAATATTGAGTCGGATTCAACATACATAACCAAATTACATAATTCTGGCATTTTGAAAACGTTTAAACATAAATCCTCAAACCACCGCAATTTACGAGCTCGACTGGAGCTCTCCAACTTAAATGCCGTCGACACGTTCTAGAAAACTGCCATAGGTCCAAAAATTAACTATAATATCGGTTCTTTTATTAGTGTACGATTAAGGCATTACAAAATTGCTGATCCATAATCGCAAAATATACATTTTCGTCTAGTGATGAATTTTGAAAAGGCTCTTTCCATCGAAATACATACATCCAATGCGATTCACATATCCGGCCATCTTACACAATGTAGTTTTATACCATATCTAATGAATTGAAATGAATCGTGCTCCAGTCTTGGTTAATAAAACTGCCGGTGTATGAACCAAGATTCGCGCATCACACCTAGGATAAGAATTTTAGTCACAAGACGGCAGTACATAGTATCAAACAGACAGCTGAGGTGCATATACACGTTTCCTACAGTGAAATATTCTCCATTATGATCAATTACCACACACAGTTATCTGATAAAGATTCCAACTATGTTTGCGGAAACTAAGACCGGCCCCCCGAAAAAAGCAACCGTCAATATCTACCAAGAAACCGCTTCGGTGTCTTTAAACAACATCACTGTATGCATTTATTTGCCTGCTCATTTTAATGCGGATGTGTGTTTACAGCATGGGTCCTGATGTTGTGCGAGAGATCTGGCAAGAACTGAGAACTTTATGTAAAGTTCAAAAAACATTTTTTTATGATGTTATACTGAATAATAAATTTCTAAAAATGCCAAACTGTCACTCAACTAGTTGTAGAAAAGACCATGGAAACTCACCATAGTTGTTAAAACCAACTAAATAACTGGGGGAAACGTTCATATTTTCGTTGTGAAACAAAAAAACTGCCTGAATTCAATTCTCTGTCGGCTGTAAGGGGGAAAAATCTGGGATTTTCAAAGTCGGGGAAGGACTCCACCAAATTCATGTCCCACTGGCGATTGTCCATACAGGTTCCCTTCACCGTCCTATCCTGGGGTCAAGGGTCATCACAATGTGGTAGGCTGGCCAGCAGCTGCAAAACAGCAAGATGGCACATTAACCAGCTTGGCTCTAAATCACTGCAATGTGTGGCTCTTTGTAATGGGTATATTATTAGGTTAGGATGAATTTGACTTTTGACAACTGAATATTTTTAACCTAAAGATAAGAAAAAAAACACACACACGTTTGTATTCATATCTTTGTGGGGACCATCCATTAATTTCTATGGGGATAACCCTACTATGAAAACCTTAACCGCTACCCAGCCCTAACCTTAACCATAAGTAACCAAACCAAATACAAGGCTTTTGGCCTTTCCCTCAGGGGCCCTTGGAATTGTCCTCCCCCCCCCCCCCCCCTTACAGCATCCCTGTTTGTCCTGTAAGCATCCAACAAACATAAGACATATGTCAAGCACAGTCCATTTCTTTGAGCAATTACTGGATAGCACTTTTGCCTTAAACCTCAAGGTTTGGCCATTTTATGTGCCCTGCAATGGACTGGCATCCCGTCCTGGGTGTACCTGATAGGCTCCCTGACCAGCACAAGCGCTTATAGGATGAATGGAATTACAAATATTTCAGCATTTAGATTTTTCCATTTGCGGTACCCTTTTGCGTGACATTCTTCCGTAATGCAGTATTTGACTGGCACTTATCTATGACTAGCAAACACCAGCGCACGATGCATCCACTCACCACGCGATTTGATGTAGCATTCGTGACAGTTGAGGAGGCCGTTTCGAATCCTCACATCTGTGCCAGTGGTGGTGTCCCCTAGCTGCCCCTTACAGATCCCACACTGGAGCACAGAGATAGGGTAAGCACTTCACACACCCCTAGTCTAGGAAATCTGGGCTAGTCAAAGGATTATTGCGTCTTGAACTTTAAACCTCTGCAACAGATTCCCCAGTTCTGATTCCTAATGTAGCGAGAGAGTTTTACTGCCCTACACAGTCCACTGTGGGGAGGAGGTGAAATTAGTGCAATCTGGGAAACAGTTTGTTCAGTTGAGGGTATCAGAATTTAGGTGGCTATACAACAGCCTGTTAGGAGCAGAATTGAAGGCAAATTACTTCTTTCCTACATAAATACAAAGGGCTACAAGGTTACATGTGGCTGATCATGCTTCTGAAGTAAGAAGGAAACTGTATTTAACATCCATAACATCCGATCTCCAAGACCCAGCCCTTCATAGCATGTACCCTTCATATTTCCAAAACGATGCTCTCCCCACAGACCTTAAAGCACTGGATGTGGAAGTAGAGCCCAAGCGTCTCGATGATCATGGCAGCACCTTTGCCTAACGGGTGGGCACAACTGGAGCACAGCTTCTTCCCGCTCACCGACCTGCAGGGGGCGACAGAGTCCACACCCAAGTTCCCCCGTGAGGCAGCATAGAGCGGTGAAATGACACGCTGCACAGAGCCTAGTCAGACAAACGGGCCTCTTTTATTTAATTCAGTAATATAATTAACACATAAGATATACATTTACACACGTATATATTAACAAAATAATCCTTTGTTGGAAGATGAGGTGGTATATCACTATAGAGGATCACAATGGACGTGTGACTGAGTCAGTATGTCTCTTAATGAGTGTCCATGGTTGATGGCCAATCCAGTTTGATCCACTCAGATTCCCACCAAAAGAGGGCATGTGAGGGTGACTGTATGGGGTGGGGTGGGGGGGTCGTACCTGTTGGGAGACGGGGGCTGGGTGGCAGATGAGAATGGGGATGACTTAGATGGGTTTGTCCCTACATTTTCATAGGATCCAGACCTGGGGACAACAAGGGCATCCTGATACTCAACGAGAGCTCTGAACGACCTTCACATGGGGCGTTCGGATGGGACCCCCAGCACCATGTATAACCGAGCCAGGAGGGGGCGCCAACCCCCAGGCAAAACACAATACAAACACAGCCGTAATTCAGAGTCACTGCACATGTATTACGTTCATGGAGCACGACACTGTCTTTCTGATGGCAGGGGCACAAATGACACAGGAGGAAATGTGAGCAGGGTGATACATCGCATTGGCTCTTTGGGTGCTCAGAAAGGTTAGGTTAGCTCATGGAGAACTACCAGGTATTTGGAGGCAACCGGTTAATCATGCCAGGCCTGAAATGCTTCAAGTTACAGTGCAGTGGAGGTTGGGTCTGTTTGCTAGAGACTGAAATGATGAGATTGCCCAGAAACTGTTGAAATTGTCAAATCCGGTCATATTAATCCCTGTGTGGGGGGGGGGGGCTGTATCTCCTTAAAGAGACACACACACCTTTTCATTCCGCCCGACTGAGCCTGCTGCGAGCTCCAGTTGCGATCCAGGGAGGCCGTCTTCTTCCACACCTCGTCCTGCTGCTGACCCTCAGGCCTCTTATTGGCCCACGATGCATCTGGGCAGAGAACAGGGTGACATTTATGGATTACCAAACCCACCATCTTCCCCTGAAAAAGTCCAATATAAATAAAATTAAATTTTAATATGCTTCAGAAAAATAATCATTAAATATTCATTAACTTATTCTTCATTCTTTCATCCATCCATCTATCCACTCATTCATGTATTGGGCATCTGTGTAGGGTTACCCCTGGACGCCTCCCTGAAGAGGTGCTTCATACATGTTCAACTGGGAGGAGACCCCAGTGCAGACCCAGAACACGCCAGAGAGATAATATCTCGCCGTTCGCAAGGGAACACCTGGGTGTCCCCCTGGGTGTCCCCCTGGAGAAGCTGGAGGAGATGGCTGGGGAGAGGTAGGTCTGGACATTCCTGAACAGACTGCTACCCCCACGAGCTGACCCCAGGTAAGGGGAGGAAAATGAATGGATGGATGAACAAATGAATGACATTTCTAGTGTAAATCCAGGAGGATGGAATCATCCAATCACTGTCCTCCTGTTTAGCTCCTCCAATCCGAGACCACAGCTTGAAACATTTCCTGCTGTTTACCTTGGATGAACTGCAGCTGAGGCATACTGGACTGACCCTGGTCCAACGGGGCTTGCTGGCCGTTCTGCATACTCAGTGCGATTGCTTTTGTCTGGTTGGTGCTTTGTGGGGTAGGGCTGCTGAGGGTGAGGTTTTCAAGTGGCACCAGTCAAAAGCCGGCAGTGTGGGTTCGAGTTAAACATAAACCAATGTTCCATCCTCAGGGTCATAGATAACAAAGCAGTTA
The DNA here is from genome assembly GCA_011763525.2 of Mormyrus iriodes. Classification (NCBI taxonomy): domain Eukaryota; kingdom Metazoa; phylum Chordata; class Actinopteri; order Osteoglossiformes; family Mormyridae; genus Mormyrus; species Mormyrus iriodes. Next base: position 1,469,175 of record JAAGVU020000049.1, read on the forward strand.
TAAGAAATCAGAGGTGGACATTTGAGGTCCAGAAAGTAAAAATCCAGACCGAGATTTTTTTTCAACCAACCGGTTGAGTACTCTGTGACTGTGACTCTTTTCGCTACAAACTGGTTGGTTGAAACAAAATCTTGATCTGGATTTTTACTTTCTGGACCTCAAATGGCCACATGTATAAGAAATGCAAGCAGTTGACTATAGCATCATCCCCATCACTGAGGTGATGATACTGGTGATATAAAGGCCTGAACCTTGGATGGGGTGCCGGACTCGCACGCTCAATCACTCACCTGGACCCATTCCTGGTCCCCATGTCCTGGGCCACGTTGTTGTCCTGTGGTGGTTCACTCTGAAGCTCCTTTTGTGCAGACACCAGGTGGGAGTACAGTAAGAGTGAGTGATACGCACACAGCTCTGTGTGCGTGTGAATAGGAGAATGGACATCAGCTTACATACAAGTGACTAAAGTAGATCTGGACATCCGCAAAAAATATCTAAGATGCACACAGTTTTCAGAAGCGCCTGTACAAAAAGGTGGCACACGCCTGTACGCCAATTCATACTTCAACTTTTTAATTATTCAATGTGTTCTTTCCTACGTATTGCTAGTATATATTTGGTGTATGTGTTTTTTGCTTATACAATGAAAGGAAATGTAAAGCTATTTATATGGGCAGTAAGTGTACATCTGCTCAGGAAAAACACTATTTAACATTAGAACATATGAAAATTAAGAGTAACAAGAAAAACTAACAGGAATTTCTTCTGTTCTCCAAAGAGTTACTGATATCTTGCTGGATGGCTAGATGAACACCACTTCAGAAATGCTTCTGTAGCTTTTAAAAAGTATGTGGGTACTCCAGCCCCGACCCCGCCACCCCCTTACAGCCTGTTTCTCCAGCAGCTCCTGCTTGCGCTCCCAGTCGGCCAGCGAGCGGACGATGGTGTTCTGGGGGTTGTCGGGTGCAGGCGAGTCCCCGAAGATGGAGGGGGGCAGGGTGGACAGGCTGGGCGTCAGGGGGGTCACAGTCTCCTCCAGGATCTTCCTCTCCTGCAGGAGGACGACAGGGAAAGCGATGCCTGATGCCCACGTCTGTGGCAGCGTGGCGGGACGGCGAGTCTTTGCCACGTTAAGGTAACGATAAGCAGGCAATTCCGACAGTGGTGCTCAAATTTAAGGGGATCTGGGGGGGTCTTAAGAGCTCCGGCCATTAGAAAGAAAAAATGTCCCCGGGGGGGTTCTGCTGCACTACCACCATGAAAAAGTAACAGTACCGCTCTGGCGGGGGGGAGAGCTCACCTCCTCGTGGTACTTCCTTTCCTCCTCCTCCACCTCCTTCTGAGCTCTCTCCCACTCCTGCTTCAGCTTCTCCTGCTCCCGCTGGTATTTCTCCTGCCGCCAGGGACGGACACGGCACACGGGTCATACAGACAGCGCGGTGAACCGAAGGGAGGGCACTAGAGCCACCCAGCCGGCGGCGGATTCAGACGCAGACAGAAGAGGGAAGAACATTGAAAAGCCTAAAAGGGACAGTCCCGCACATTCAACGACAAACACCTCTGCCACTCCACCGCTGACCCGGCAGAGGAGCCAGGCCACTCAAACGGGGAGTGAAAGTTGAATCTCCATTAGCTCTTCGGTCAACGGCCTCTGAAGAGTTGGTCCTTCGTTCAGGTTTAACCTAGATGTCTGGGTCCATCGGGAATAAGTGTGGAAACCGGCGCACGGCTGGGGGTATCTCCCCTAAAAGGCGTGCACGGACGTCTCACACTTTGTTAGCGTTTTATCATCCCTGACGGGGACGCACACTCAGAAGCTGCAGCTGGGTGCTACGTTTTGGCATATGCCCCCCCCCACGATTGGGCATGCATGGTGTCACGGGGGGGGGGGGGGGGGGGGGGAGGGGGGAATTCACAAATGTACAAAAGGGTTGGTGTTCACAGTCCACTGATGATCTCCAGGGACTGCTTCTATTCGTCTAAGCGATGTAATTGGTGGGGGGAGACTCGCCGTTTGGTGTTAAAGCTGATTTTTACGCAGCAAAGTGGGTTGTAGCTCTGCTTTGATTGGAACCTATGTAGCAGGCATTTAGAATTTTCCTTTTAAAAGATTATAATTGTGAAGCGCACATTATAATACAGTTTACTTACTCCATTGTATTTTAAAAATGTATTTGTTTTTACGTTCTGCAGTCACTGGGGGCTCAAATCAAACCATCCCTGATGGTGAAGTTTACATTTTACAATTTTTTTATCTGTCCAAAGCGACTTAAAAGCGAGGCAGATCATATATTACTAGTATGGGGCTGTCAAGGAACTATGTTAGGTGTAAGTACAGCTAGGTGGAGCATCCAGTAAATAAAAAGAAACAAGTACCAGTTAGCACTGGAGCAAAAGCTATGCAATATGCTACAAAGATAGCAAGAACCTGGTAAAAGGGCTATTCAGTCAGAAACAAGTGCAGGACTGAACACTGGGGAGGCGCAGGAGACCAGCTAAGGCAGGATGGATGGAGGCAGTGCAGGTCAATGGCTTGAGGACTGCTTGTGTGAGTTTTTGGCCTTTGCTGTGGGGAGGAAGTGGCTGAGGGAGAACTCAGGTTCAGCCAGTGCTCTGACAGTCCCTCAGGAAGGGCGGGTGCGGCGTGACCTCTCCCAGGCTGTCCCCTCCGTTGCTGCCCCCCGGTCCCCAGTGCCCCCATCCTATGTCACGTCCTCTGGTCTGAACACCTGCCCAGGCTCCTCTGGGGCTGCACGCTGATGCAGGATGACCAGAGTGGCCTTGCGGATTTTCAGAGCCGGAGACCCAAAGTCAAAGACAAAGAAGCACAAAGCGGGGGGACCGGATGTGGACAGTCTCATCCTCTCTCCCTTTGTGTGCGTCTTATATATAACCCTAAATAAACATGTATATAACATATAAAATCCTGTGTAAATATGTAGGGAGATGCATGAGACGTTCAGTGTTCAGCATTTGTAAGAAAAATCTGATCAGATTATGGTATTAACAGAACAAATATAATTCAACATAAAAAATATGGATTGAAATAATATTTTAAGTCTGTGATCCAGTATTTATTCATGCATGTAAATTATTTATAAATAAATATTTTAGATATTCAAAAAATCTAATGATATTTTGAAGTAATATGTAATAATAATGTAAAAGTAATATAAAGATAAGAAAAATATCATGCTAAAAATACAATTTTATTAAAATGAAAATAAATGTGTATATATGTTTAAGAATATAAGTATTGTAATATTTTTATGATATACAAATATTTGAGAGCAAAACATTGTCTTTTTATAATTAAATTACAGTCTATGTCATTTCATTTTAAATGTTTACTGTAATTTTATAATTTAAAAAATGGTTTAAAATATGTTTGGTAATACCACAAATTACAGTGTTAATGCATAACTATTACAATTTTACATTTTATGTCATTTTTACAGTGCACCACATTATACAATGTTATTTTTTCAGAGCATGAAATAAACTAAAATCAGCCATCCAGCTAAGGTTTTAAACATTATTCTGCTCACGGTCGTGGGAGCTAATACATTATTTTGGAAAACGATGAAATGATATAATTAGTAAATTGTTTAAAAAATAATTATTTCTTTTCATTGCCTAATCTAGCTCTTTAAACTTAACTGTAGAGTGTTACTGTGTTATTTGTTGAATCTCATAGTGGGGAGATGTTTTAGATGCTTGCACACGGTTAGTAGCAAGGAGAAGCTTAACCAGTAACTATACACGGTAGCTGTTGCAGACGCAAACCTCTCAGCACGGAACTGCAGGTTTAAGTTCCTGTTGTACCAGAAGAAAGACCTTTTAAGGGTATTATTGGTGTAAATAATACAGTACATAATTAGGTCAAATGAAGCGGTATGTTATGTACCTGTTGCCGTAAGAGATGTGTGTAATGTTCCGTATGTCCTTATAGGTGGAAACCTTGTGTTAATATCTTGGTCTAAATTAACAGGAACGTTGTTGGAGAAAACAAAAAAAACCTTGTTGTTCCTGTAAATGTTTGCTCCGTACAGAAAACGTGAAAATGGCAGGCAGGCTGGAAAGTGTTAATTAACAAAAGGCAGACCATATCCAATTAGGGGCCTCGCTGCTTCCTGTTCCACTCCCTCTCCAACCGTCCGATTCCCCCCTGTCTGCTCCGTGGCCCCAGTTGTTGTGTGGCGGAGTCATGGCGTAAAGAAGGGAGACAGAAAAAAAAGAGTGAGTTCTGAGGGGGGGAGGAATCAGTGAGATTGAATGAATGTGTTTAATTTGGAGCTGTACGACTGCTCAGCAGGTGGGGGCCAGGGGCCGTGCCGGCGGGGGGGTGGGAGGGGGGCACGCCCCGTGTCACACTCCACTTCTCCCAGCTGCGGACCCTCCGTGCTGGCCGTAAGACACACCCCCCCCCCCCCCGCAAGCCACACAAAACCATCCACTAATTATCTCTGAATAGCAATTTTATTGAACCCTAATTTGTGGTAATGGATTGTGATAGGTGGTGAAAAAGAGAGGCAAAGGCTTTTGGGGTGGGGGTGGGGTTGAGGGTTTCTGTACCGTTTTTAACACCAGAACACGGAATACGCACTACACTCGGGGACAACCTGGCCAAAAGTCCTCGTTCAATGTTAAAATGATCAGTCATCTCGTTAACTTGTGCAGCGTCCTTGCTATCATAACATGGAAGTAATTAAACACTTGCACTCTTTGGGGGTCATTCTTTTTGGTCCTTTAACACTGTAGGACAATGACAAATATGTAGCTTGAATCTTTTATCACATGGATCCATCTTCCATTATTTTCTCCAGGAGAGAAATATTGCAATTGTTGCATGTTGGCCCAGTGAGTTTGAGGGGATCAGTACAAAATGTCCTGTCGAATTTGGACCGGGGACACAGGACTGACACTGGTGACCCTCTTGCTCTGACGTTTCTCACAAAAAAATAAGTGCCCGTCAATATATTCCCCTGCCAAGTTTGCAAATGGCCTTCAGGGATGATGTAGATGCTGGTCGTTTTTCTCTTACTTTCATTCCTGGTTAAAGTACAGAATTATGCTCCCTTAGATTACAGTCAAAACCAAAGAGAGCAGTTCTGTTTTGTTTCGCGATCACCTTTCTTTGCTTTCCCCTCCTGCATACCTGGAATAAATCAATCATCTGACATTATTCGGTGTCCCGCACCCCGCCCCGCAGGCTTTTTGGCATTAAATGCGATGTTTGCCGTGGATTTTGCGCGACGCGCGCTTACATTTCAATGTGTAGATTTAGCGATCAAGAATTAAGTTGTGAGGCTCCCGAAATAAGTTCCCTAGTCGCCCCATTTCTGCCAGGATTCGTACCAGATGGCTGCTGCTTTGTTAAGCCAAAATACCTGATTACGATTCACTGATGCTATTCAAATACGGCACAGTGGCTGAAGCTTAAAGCCGCTCCAGCGATGTCGCTTATTTCCACCTACTATTTTTATTTTATCGCCGAAGTCAGAGGTAAAGGACATTAAATCTCGCAAGAAACATATCTTTCCGTTACCACTGATAAAGTGATACCCCAAAACGACGCAGAATGTATTTACTAAGCACAAGTAGGGATTAAATGACTAAATGAAACCAAAATTATTAATGATCCTCACTTTGATAATTATGCGCTTGTTTTTTAAAAAGAGATTTAGTGAATGCAACAATAATTTATCAAAATGTGCTAAATCGAATGTGGGTAATTAATTCGAATGTGACAAAAACTCATTTTTAATGTTTTTTTAGACGTAATGGGAAACATTAATGCAGTTCACGTTCAGTAATTATTTGCTATTTATTACTGTCAACTATTTTTTACAATTCAAGCAGAAGTTGTTTTAAATAGGAACAAATAGTAAAACATTAAAAATTCAAAATACCAAATGTATTTTAACCGACAGTTGTCTTCTACAGCCATTTACTTCTTCTTCTCATTATTATTATTATTGTTGTTGTTGTTGTTGTTATTGATATTATTATTGTTGTTGTTGTTGTTATTGATATTATTATTGTTGTTGTTGTTGTCATGGTCATTTTGTTATTTCTTATTTATTTGGTCTTGTTATAAATCTTTCAAAAACAAGACTCACAAGATCTGTTAGTTGTACATGAAAAATAGCTGTTTAATTTGTTTTAATTATGCCATTTGTTTTGGAATACTTATATATTTATTACTGCTGTTCAGTCCTAATGTTTCAAAAGGTACTGCAATAAAATGGTCTATAATAAGTAAATAACATGAATATATAAATGCATGCATGGTATATAAAGTGCTAGGTAGCACTAAACAGGTGTCCTCTTGTTCATATGAATGATGTTTGGTTTTCATAGTGGTGATATCACAATTAAATGCTTTATTTCTCTGTGTTTGTACTGCTTATAGAATGAGACAGTAACACTCTGAAGGGGCCAAACGGCAGACAGAGAGCCAGGCCCATGCAGATTTTCTGCCCCACGAATGGGTTGGCCCTGGAAAATCAGCTCCTGTCCTTTATATTTTTAATCACATCAGTCTTGGAGTTCAGTTGTACCACTCTGACCCCTTCTTCTCCTCACCTACCTGACTCCTGTTACTGGATCGAGTAGATGGGCGTGTCACTCTACAGGTGCATCCCGGTCTGTTTGGAGTGTTGGAGTGTGAGGATCCTGGCAACAGCTTGGAATGAGTGAGTGTGGAAGTGAGAGAATAAGGGTAGAAGTGACTGAGTTAATCATTAAGTCAGTGAGTGATGGATTGAGTGTGGGAGTGACTGAATCATTAAGTTGGTGAATGAAGGAGTGAGAGTGAAAGTGACTGAATGAATTAATAAGTTGGTGTGTGAGGTAATGAGTGTTTGAGTGACTGAATCATTCAGTTAGTGAATGAAGGAGTGAGAGTGAAAGTGACTGAGTGAATCATTAAGTCAGTGAGTGAGGTAATGAGTGTGGCAGTGACTGAGTGAATCATTAAATTAGTGAGTGTTGGAATAAGTGTGGGAGTGACTGAGTGAATCATTAAGTCAGTGAGTGAGGGAATGAGTGTGGCAGTGACTGAATCATTAAATTAGTGAATGAAGGAGTGAGAGTGAAAGTGACTGAATGAATCAATAAGTTGGTGAGTGAGGTAATGAGTGTGGGAGTGACTGAATCATTCAGTTAGTGAATGAAGGAGTGAGAGTGAAAGTGACTGAATCATTAAGTCAGTGAGTGAGGGAATGAGTGTGGCAGTGACTGTGTGAATCATTAAGTCAGTGAGTGAGGGAATGAGTGTGGCAGTGACTGAATCATTCAGTTAGTGAATGAAGGAGTGAGAGTGAAAGTGACTGAATGAATCATTAAGTCAGTGAGTGAGGGAATGAGTGTGGCAGTGACTGAGTGAATCATTAAGTAAGTGAATGAGGGAATGAGTGTGGCAGTGACTGAGTGAATCATTAAGTAAGTGAATGAGGTAATGAGTGTGGCAGTGACTAAGTGAATCATTAAGTCAGTGAGTGAGGGAATGAGTGTGGCAGTGACTGAGTGAATCATTAAGTCAGTGAATGAGGTAATGAGTGTGGCAGTGACTGAGTGAATCATTAAGTCAGTGAGTGAGGGAATGAGTGTGGCAGTGACTGCGTGAATCATTAAGTCAGTGAGTGAGGGAATAGGCTCCACCTACCCAAAACCGAGCCATTAATAAGATAATAGTCTGCCCACATCTCAGCCACCTTAATTAGCAATTCAGTGCCTTATTTTTGTTTGGTTTCCCCTCTGGCTGCTAATTAATGCTTAATTGAAACTGCTGAACTGAGCTTGTAAAGAAGTCATGAATATTAATATTAGCCCCAACAAATTTTTGGGGGGCCAATGCCATTTGTGTTTGCTACTGTCAGTGGTTCTGAGGCACCATGTTTTATTTTGAAGGAAATAAGTCACACACCCAAGACCGGTTTAAAGGAGAGAGGTGCATTGTGGGCCATCACCTGCTTAGGATCGCTTCCCGGTCATCTGTGATGAAGCCTTTGATTTGTGGAGGAGCCTCCATATAAACAGCTGTAAGCTGGATTGTTTCTGTAGAGTCAGACATTCTCAAGGTGTCCATAAATGTGCATAAACATCGAGACCAATGCAACCAGAGCTCCCTCATTTCACATGGACACAGACACACACACGCACACACACATAAAATCACTAATAATCTTATTTAATATATTTATTGAATATTTTTTTTATTGCCAGTTTTTAAAGGGAGATACTCTCGGTTTCAAAAAAAGACAAGCTATGAGCTATTTGACAACAGCTGTGAAATCCGAGGTAACAGCAGTAGGTTAATTCGTTTGTTTTTTTCTGATAACCTTGTGCAGTGCAGAAGAATCTTGGATCTTTTTAACATAAACCTGCGTGTGGTCTCATTTTCACATGTGAAGTTTACTCCCCGACTGTAAACCGTGTTTTTTAAAAGGACACGATTCTTAATATTTGCTCGCAGGGATACCTGTCATCTTTCCTGTAAAGAACACGCTACTGTGCGGAAAAATCATATAAAAATATACACTAACCAGAGCTCTTTACCATATTTTATTGAAAATCTAAAATTTAAATGTATTTATTGAAATGCTAAAACATTTTCATTGTATTATTATTCAGCAGTTCACACAGGAGTTACTTATGCAATCCGACTTAATTTAAATAACATTTATGACAAAACAATCATGCACACTTTTAGAGGGAAATAAACATATGTCTATTTTTACTCGCTGGCTAAATCAGGACTGGCACAGGAGCTGCCCACTTCCAAATCTTGGTGACAATTTCTCTGAAGTTATTCAAATACAATTTGACTTCTGACAAGAGGATGTAATTTATGAAACAGAACATGCCTATCAGTGGAGCCCGCATTTGCATAATGAGGATGCTTTCATTTCCGCCAGCGATGGTTTTGACATCCCCAGCAAGAATGGAGTGAGAAACGTCAATATACATAAACGGGGGAAAAATGATGAATAAAGAGGCTGAAGCGCCCGTCTGAGCTGGGTAAACAAAATACATCGAGCCGCGGAACTCGGCGACGGCACCGCGGTGATGAAGTGCTGCCGGCTCACTGGCGTCGGGGACGCGCCGTGCCGCGGCGCAGCGGGGCAGCCCCCAGCCGAGCGTCGCGCAGGGACGGCGTGACAAAGGCGGCTGGGCTGACGCTAATTTCACGTTGCTCTTTTGCTCTAATTGTTGATTCGATTTGGTAATTGCTGATTTGATTTAAGCGGCAGATGTTCTGGATATGAAAACGGATTGCGGTGTTGGCGCGATATTACTCTCTTAATAATAATAATAATAATAATAATAATAATAATAATAATATATTGTGGAGGGAACATGCCTAATCGTTTCCAGTTTACTTTTTACAAATCTGAACCTCCAAATCCAGGCCTTCCTTTCAGTCCCCCCAGGTAGTTAGTTTAATAATTGCTGATTCTGATTGGCTGAAGAGGCTTCACACCTGCCTCACGGGTAAATGAAAGCTGCTAAATCAGCAGTGCTGGGCCCGTGAGGATCATGATTTGAATAGGCTTGCCCAACATAGATGTACCCACGTGACCTGGTTTTGACCTCCATGCGCTCAGAGTTGAATCTCAACCCTCATCTGTGGATATAGGATAAAACTTTGTCAAAGTGCCGGTTGTGTATTCATATCGCCCATGTCGTCTGCCTTCCTCTGGGCGTGTTGGTGTGTTGTGCTGAATGGCACATTTTGGATTTGTGAGTGAAGACCCCAAGTCAGCATTGTTTGTTTTGACTTTACACTTGCTAATGCCTTTGTTCCCAGTTGCTACACTGAACAGGGCATTTTCCTCTGCCTCTAACTGCCCCACTTTGTCAAAGGTTTTTTGCACATGGATTCAAAGTATCAAAGATACTTTTTAAAATGTTGACAGAAAAATCATAATTTCTTAGCAATGCGTACGTTTATTATCTGCAGCTCCTTTATTTAACAGTTCTGAAGCTCTGTCGCCATCTTCATTTTCTCTGTGAGCAGAACATATTTTGTATGGTTCAGAATTTAATTTGGTCAAAAAAAGTAACAGTTCCCCAAATTCGTATACGTGCCCCACTCTCAGCGCGTCCCATGGCCAAGTTCGATTGCGGCTCGGAAAGGCTTGGAAAATGTCAACAAGCTTTTGAAAAAGGAAACAAGGGAATCGGTGTGGATTTGCCATTTGGGTGGGTGCTCCCCTCGGCGTCGATTTGGCCTTGTAATCGCCAGGACTCGTGCGTGTGTGTGTATGTGCGCGCATGCCTCTTCATGCACACGCTTTTCATACTTTAAATACACCTTGGCTATCTTGCCGCTTTGCCTTCTGACTTCCAGCTCACTGTGGCTGTCCTCTGGGTGAGAGTTAGTTGCTCGATGTACAGCTTCCCCAGGGGGGATAAGCTCCCCGACTGCAGTAGATATAGGAGAAGATCAGTCACTTACCCAGAATGCTGGACAGAATCGTGCACTCTGTTCCCCTCTTTCTGCTCCCCCTCTGAACGTCCCTTCTCGCTTTCTGCCGTGTCGGTCCCTCCTGGAGTAGTAGAAGCCACTACTAGTTCCCTGGATTGCAGACCCCCCTGCTGTGTGCTACCAGGGGCCTGTGAAACTCTGGGAGTCTTGCCGAGCCTCCGTTTACCCTCTTATCTTACACCTTGGAACCTGCCGCGTCATCAGACTTGCAAATTCCCCGAGGAAGTTGAAAGGGGTTGATGTTTTTTTTTTCCCCCAAAAACCATAATCCATTAATCGTGGACCTTAATGGCAGGACAGTTGTCTCTCATATCTGCTAAGGTTTCCCATGCAGGTGATGGAGAAATGTGATAATGCATTTACACAGTTGTTTTCTCAGTCGAGTGATTTGTACGAATGGGAAGGGAGCGAGATTGACATGGAAAACATGAGAAGGACGCCCATGTTATCCCAGCGATTGTGATGATAATGTATCCTCCACTTTGTAATTGCCTGAGAAATCGTTCTTTTTATGTCATATAAAAGAAATCCCCTAAAATTGTTTTCCCAAGGATCTCTTTCAGGGGGGGGGTTGCTTTTGGAGAGCTCTGCTTTGATCAGACTCGATGGCAAACCTCTCTCTTTCAGTCTCTCACGTCTGCCCACCCCTTCTGAAAAACAGAGGTGGAAGAAGAGAGGGAAATGGGGATCAGAGGAAGAAATGGGAACACAGGGGTGAGAACTTTGACCGTGGCATCTCTGTAACTTTTATTAAGGTGGGGGTACAGAAGCTGGTGTGATTGGCGGGGGGTGTTGGTGGTGTTCCTGCCATTGATAAATAAACATTATTTAAAACACCTGTCAGGCCATGTTAAGTATCTCCTGTGTGGTTCAGTAGGCTTGGAAACCCTGGGCAAGGAATATTTAATTATTGTACGAACGGAATAATCAAAAAGTCAATTTCCAAACAGCCGCTCGCATATGAGAAGCCAATTGCATTTGTAATATCCGCATATAAAGTGTGTCAGCCCCCCCCCCCACCAATGCGCGTCTTTCAGGAGTGAAAAAAGTAATACATTAAGATACGAGTCTGCTGTCCCCCCCGTGCCTTTCCTGCTGCTAATTAGGTTGTTCCGGCCGTCCGGCATTAACGTGAAGATGGATTGTACAGCTGTATTACGGTAACATTTAAGAGGGCCGCATTGATGCAATTATACAAGGGCACCAATGAAAATTAATTATCCAATAATTGATCATTAGTCCGGGGTAAACAGTGTCAGTCTCTAGGTGAAGCCGTCTCATCTGGAGACGAAGAGGAGGCCGACATCCCTGACAAAACATAATAATAATAATTAATAATAATAATAGTAAAATAAGTAATTTGTTCCTAAACTGTTTGAAATTGCATTATAGAAAACAGCCTGGTTGTCATGTGGTCAGGTGACTTCCTGTGTTATCTGTGCTGATAACAGATGTCGAGCTTCTCCAGTGAATATTTTCTCCACATCCTTAGTACCCGAGTGCCGGCCCATCGATGGGGATGCAGTCCAAGCTGCTTACTCATCCACACGTAAGCCAACGAGAGCGTTTGCGGCCAAGGTACCAGTTACTTTTTTGCTCGTGTGAACTTCCTTTATTTATAAGTAGATTTAGAAATATCATAAGACCTTAATTCACTAATAATAATTTGAATGTTTTTCTACTCCAGAATATGCGTGTCGTTTAATGATAATAACACATATCGTACATTTCTTGTTCTCATGCCTGTGGTTGCTGAAAAGTCTGGAATTTACCGGAAAGCGAACAATCAGAATATAGCAGCAGTATTACTGAGGAACTGTGTCAACCCCTGGCACTGTTATTTAGGTACTGTGTTTCCTAACCCCCGCTCGTCTCAAATGATCCTGACAATTCATTGTCATTTACATAGCACCTGGTGACAGTTTGCTTACAAATATGATTTTAGATACTGAAAAATGAACAAATATGTCGTCTTCTTGCCGGTGACATTAGAAGCTTTTGCATTTAAATTTTACCTGTTCCTGTTGACTAGGTGTTGTGTTTTTTATATACTGTACTTAGACCAACTTCTTACTAAAGTCAGTCTTGGGCGAGGTTTAGTTTTCCTGATGTGAGATTCTCAGCAGTGTTTTATAACTCTTATGCCTTCTCTGCCCACGCTTGTCTTGCACTTGTTACTGGTCACTCGTTGCAAACTCAGCATAGAAGTATTTATAGCTAAGCTGACTCCTCGACAGCTCTGTGTTTGTGAAGTATTATCTCCCTCAGAAGTGTATGTTGCTTTGGGCAAAAGCATCTGGTAAGTAAATAAATTAATGTGAATGCCTCGTGTATCAGAAGTGAACGAATGCAAAAAAAGCAGACGTGTCATATCTTTTAGAAATGTTTTGATCGACAAGCGTGTGTAAAGTCCATGACACGCATACGAGAACAATAAACAAGTGGCTTTGTGAGGAGTCGTATACATTTTGCAAAAAGTATCTGTGATAATGATAATAGATGATAAATGTGATAGATAATAAATCTGTTCAGATTTACATTCAGATGTGCTGTGTTCATGCGGGCAGTTAGGCTTTGCTGACTGAGGCCCTCAGTACCTTTACTGTCTGCTGCCACTAGATGGCGATGTAGGTTAATGGTCTCAGCCAACCAGACGGCAAGCCTCAGAGGACAGGTGAAGTGATGATGACCCGGTGGCTGGAGGAGGGGGCACAATACGGAGAGGCACCCCCCCACCCCCCCATCGGCCCATCGGGCCCATCGGCATGGTGACTTCCAGTTTGGACTCTGGTCACCTTGTGAGACTCTAAAGTTTTGTTAGAATTTCAGATGGGGGGGAGGAGGTGTCACATGGGAGGTACATCCCAGTCCACCGAGGAGACGGTGCTTGAAGCAGAGGGTAAACACCTATCACAGATGCCCCCCCAGACTGTACCCAGTATGGATGGTGTTCCCCCCCCACCCCCCCCACCCCGTGCTTGCTCTGTCTCGCTGTGGGCTCAAGCCTGTCCCAGAGACAGTGTCCCATTCAAAGGCTTGAAGGGAAGGGGTCCCGCTTGACTCAGACCAAGGGCTAGGCCACGGAGATTCTGGACCCCCTTGTCATGGGGGTGCGGCTTTTCAGATGACCTCAAAGATATGAGCTATCCTCCCCGCTACCCCCTCCCCGGCCGTGCTTCCCTTACCGTACCGCTTGCCGAATTGTTTACGCGGAAACCCGACGCTCGAGATGTAACGCCGAAGGAAATTGAGTCTAACAAATAGCTTGAAAAGACACCTGCTGTATATTAAACTGCAACACACTGACAAAAAGCACCCCCCCCCACCTGCGAAGGAGTTTCAAAGCAGATTCGGAACAAAACGACACGCTTCCGTTCCTGGAATAAAGACTGAACCATTTTGGCACCGTTTTGCCGCACTGTCTTCCTGGCTGTAACGAGACCGCCCCGTATGGCTTCGCGAGGGCCTGTGCCTACGCTGGGACCTCCCTTTGATTAACGCTCCCACATCCGGGAACGCCTTCCCTCATTTCTGAGGGAGTTCGGCGGCGTGCTGAGAAATTTGCGGATATTGCGGGTAAAAAATATCGGGAAGTTCCTGGATGTCACTGGCTTTTTTCAATTAAAAAACAAACTCAAGGCCCCAGAGGTCCAGACTGCAGACCTGTTCAGATAGCAGCAACAACCATGGAGAACCAACGCTGCTCAAGGGTCACTGGGACATTTTTAGGAGACGTTGATGATGAGGATTATGGGAATAAGGCCTGATTTTCAGTCATCAGTGACTAAAGGCATCATTAAACTGGACGTGTCGGGAATCCATCAGAAAGTAAATTTATGCATGTTAGGTGTTAATACAAGTGACAGAGGATCAGCTTTACACGTGATGATAATAAATATCTCCCCTGGTGATTCATATGTGGCGATGATTAAATGATTAATTAAGTAATATATACATTTTTAATAATAATTAATAAAGTACTGAAAAATACTGTTTATATATGCTGCACTGCCACTTTAAGAATGAACAGCGCTCCCATGCATTAATTCCCCAGCATTAGGTAGAGTCCTTGTTTATTGTTTGTTTAATGTGGAATTTTGTTATGTTACATTGTTATTTTCTGTTATACAGAGAATGTAGGTAGTAGTCCTTTCTCCTGTCTTCTTCCCTTTAAACTGTTAATTGTACAGGATTCTTTTGCACTGTGTAAATTATTCCATACCTCTGTTCTTTGCACTATAATGTCTTGTTATGAATGTTGCTCTGTGGGTTCAGGAGGGACGTTCTTTCCTGTCACTGTGTATCGTACATGGCTGAGATGACAATAAAGCTTTACTTGACTACTTGACTAATGTTATTATTAAATGATAAATAAAGTTTCCCTGATGGGGTCACACTGATACAGACTAATTGTGTGTGAAATTCTATGCAGTGTGCTAAATGAAACTTCAAACTGGGTGATTTTTTTCTCTGTGTATGTTCCAGCCTAGTGCTGGGCTCTCTTGTTCCTAAAATGAAAACTTGCGTAGGATCAATGAGATGTCCAGGTCTAACAGCCGGCACTGTTTCCATCCCTTTTTATAATTTCTTTTCCTGCTGTTTTACTGTGTATGAGCTGAACAAACTCCAGCACTTTCCTGTACTACTTGGAAGAAATGCCTCAGTTATCGCGATGCGTTTTGTGTTTGTGACTAGTAATCCCTTATTTTTACTAATCGAATTACTAAATCCAGCTGCCTGCTCTTGGGTAAATGCTGCTAACCTTGTCAACTGCACTAAGCCAGTATTCTGACTGAACCAGTTGTGTCTCTGTGCAGCACAGGGTAGCTCTGTGTGAGTGCTCGGCCTGCCTGAAGCCGGCCTTGTTCTGGAACTTTCAGGAACGTGTCTCAGTGGGGAACGCTCTGTGGCGGGTGCATTTTAATGGGCCGTGTGACGGAGCAGGCGCTTCCGCCCCCCTGTATCAATGCAGTGACTTCACCCGTACTGACCTCACATGATAACAACCACTATCCTCATCACCACTATTATTGTCTTCCCAAGATTTTATCTGAACTGATGTCCAGTTCTATGTGGCTGAATTATGTACTGAGATTGAGATTAATTCCCTCATTCAAGGGAACGGCAGCAGGCTCCTCTTTGGATCTGAACCAATGACATTCCGGTGATGATCATTCGCCTGATAATCTGCCCCTCTCGGCATAACCTCACCCATAATCCCCGTGAGGGTGAGATTTAGTGTCTCCTCTTTGGGTGAAGGAGAGGATAGTGATACAGCTGAGGGGACCCCTTCTCTCCCTGTCCCCTTGGGGACATTGTGGGTGTCTTGTGGTTTTGCCTTACCTGTCGTTAGCCCTAGTCCCTCCTCATTAGTGGCTTAATTAATTAATTTTGCAAAGCTGCCGGGGCACAGTGAGATGTAAATACCAAGTGGACCCCACCACCTTCTGTGCACAGATTTGAGTGCCACCATCCGGCTGGGTTTGGAGAGGGATAGTAGGGTCGTCAGGGGGTGGGGGGGGTGTCCCAAAGCCCCAGGGTCTCCTGAGATCCAGCTGAGTGAGATTGGGAGGTAAAATGTTGGGGGGAGGATGGAGGGGTGGGATTGGACGGCAGAGTTTGATGAGAGCTGAACCTGCTGCGTTTGTTCTGTGGCCCCCACCCTCATGTTTTTTTTTTTGGGTGTGTGTGGGGGGGGTATAGGACTTATTCCGCAGTCACCCCTGAGCTACTAATTACGATTCAGATGTCACACACTTGGTGGATAATAGGAGTCAGGAAACAGAATTAGAATATTTCGGGGGGCCCGGGGGCTCTGCTCAGGAGGAGAGGGAGTCTCTGTGGAGATGGGCAGGGGAGGTGTCCTCTGTGCTCTCCTGCCCCCCCTCCGCCCTCTCCTTTCCACGTTCAGCACAGTTGGCACGACGACGGCCGCCGGCTCGGCCCGGATGAGTGGGCATCTGCTCTGCGGAGGGGGCGGAGCTGGCACAGCAATGGGCGGGTGCAGCGGGGGTGGCGGATGGCTGGGCCCTCGTGGCAAAGCGCTCTGCCCGAGCAGCGTGAAATCTCCTGGAATGAGGCCTTTTTCTTCCCCTTTCTTCTCCTGCCCCCCCCACCCAGTCTTCGCCTCTTTCTTCCCTTGCTCTGCCCAGCGGTTGCCTAGTCCCCGTCTCCCTGCTCCTCGCACACAGGTGTCTCACCGCGCTAAACAAAAACACTCCCCGGCTAGTTAATAATTCATGGAGCTGTCAGATGCTATGTCTGTGTATATACGGACGAAAACGGTCTGTCAGCACACAGAATGCGCAGGAAACGCTCACAAATACCTGTTTATTGTATATTTTCGCAGAGTAGATAAACATGAATATCACTAATTATGGAACCGCAATCACTTCTAATTGCATAATAATAACGAAGTATCAGATAATGAATTAAAGGCGTATTGTGTGGTATTGCTAATTTGCCTGATTACAGTAGCAGGGACAGGATCCCTTGTTTACCGTATAGAGAGGGTCCTGATGTTCCTCGCTTACTTTCTGTCCTATATGCTGACAGACTATTTTTGCCTAGAGTGAGGAATCTCATTTACACACCAGTTCAGCTCAGCCAGTGCTGCTGCATAAATTGACTCTTTTTCTTTGGGCAAAAAATAGTTTTCTGCAGTGGCATCCTCTCGTTTTGTTTATGATCATTTAAGTTTCAAGCCCCTCCCCCCCCCCACAGTCACCACATTCCGCCATTCTCCCCCCCTCCTTTTTTTATCGTATTTCTTCAGGTTTTCGTAAAACAAACACCATTAACGAACTACTGCGCCGACATCTGCAGGAACCCGACGACTGAATTAATTCATGCGCGACTTATCAAATCCGAGCCCCGCCAGTGTCACGCGCTGTGCCTCAAAGAGAATACATAACCGGCAGGGGGGGTGGGGGGGGCCACATGGGAACAGAGTCACAGCGGCGAGGTTTCCGTCCAAACAATAATAACCATGATAATCATAATTATGTGTTACGCCTGGCGATATGATTGTTGATGCTTTTCTTTTAGGGGAGCTTGGCCTGTCCTGAAACGGAGGCCATAACCAGCGGATTGTCGCTGTGGAAGCGTGGACCCCACCATCACCAGGCCACTGCTCTTCCACTGCTCGGGGGGGTGAACGGGTTGATGCAGTCAGCCGGTGCCGATTGATTTCTGGGGGGGTGGGAGTGAGTCCGCATGATGACTCCCCTGCCCCCCCCCACACTGCCTTGCTTCTGCTGTGATTGACAGAGCTGCTAACATGCTCTGAGTCGGCCCCTGTTATCATTCACCTGGCTGGGGAGTGAGCTGGACCGAACCCTCCTCACAACTTCTGGGGGGGGGGGGAGCTGGGAGGTATATCAGGCCGTCACATATTCTCTGTATGAATAGAAATGATATATACATGTACCACAAGAGAGAATGTTTGTTTTAGTGAAGAGTGCTTTTGGTCATTTTTATTCTTAATACCGATACCTCTCCTCCAGACCCGTAAGAGACTGAAAACTGTTCATTATGGGATGCCAGGAGGTCGGGTACTGCTGATAAGCAGCATGGGGGTGTGAAGAGGAGCGGGATTGACTGGTGGAATGATGCCAGGTTCTGCATACGAACAAATAACTGACTGAAATAAATGACGCTTTTTTTTGGAGGGGGGGATTTAAAAGCACCCCCAGTCCCTACCCTCCTCATGTTTTTTAATGTGCCGCTTTTATTTTCTATATATATTACTAGATAGCAGTCCAACCTGATTGTTGGGGTTTGAGGAATCATTAATTAGCTTTTCATGTCCCTCAGGAAAAATGACCTTGAATCACTGATTGATTGATTGAATGATTGATTGATCAATCGATTGATTGATTGATTGATTGGTTGGTTGAGGTATGGGTGCAGGACAGGTTCTGGTGGCAGGTCCAAAGAACTCAGAATCTTAACATCTCACCCACATCCTTGTTTGACCTGAAGGCAAAATATAAATTACAAAGTCAGGCATGAAGAGGAGGCAGGTGACTGCAGAGAATTTCTGGTAAGTAATATGTATGTGTATACACGTATACGTTGGTGGTTTTGGCATAATTTATTCCACAAACTGTAGACTCACAGTTGGGGGGTGGAAATCCTTCATTATCCATCATGTGATTAAGCATTGATGGGATGTCAATGGAGGTCTTTAAAAATCAGGATGCCTTACAGTAACCTTGGTTAAATTCCTAATATTGTCTTCTTTCATCGGATCAAACAGGGAAGACCAGCGGCCTGATTCATCCTGATCTGAGCAAATCTTCTGGCGTGCGACCAGCTGGAAGGGGCAGCCATGGAGATGATGTGGTCGTGGCGCTCTGTGGACTCTCTGTTCAAGCAGTACGTGATTATAGCGCCCCCTGCCTTCCAGGTGGAAGTGGTGATGCACATGGCATCTTGGCAAATGATGGCAATCCAAAGGCACTTGCTCACTTCTTCCAACTGTTGAGTGCTTGGAAGCACCTACCTGATTAATTAATAACTTGGATAGGCAGTAGAAGACTACGCTTATCCCTGGAAGGAGTGTAAACTGGCTGTAGATTCAACTTCATTTAGAAGTGAGAATTTTCCCCCAACCCTCCTGGGCACTCAGGCAAGTCTCACCAAACTTAGATGGGAGCAACAGTTTCTGATCCATAGGGGCATAGTGGCTGAGGACTCAGACTTGATACTGAACAGTATCAGGCCTTTAGCTGGTATGTCACACAA
Source organism: Mormyrus iriodes (assembly GCA_011763525.2). Classification (NCBI taxonomy): domain Eukaryota; kingdom Metazoa; phylum Chordata; class Actinopteri; order Osteoglossiformes; family Mormyridae; genus Mormyrus; species Mormyrus iriodes. The sequence continues at coordinate 1,488,418 of JAAGVU020000049.1, forward strand.
AGCACTTCCTGGTGAATCCAGCTGTTATCCACCTTGGGCAAATACTCACGTTTGACAAGCATGTGAGACCTTTAAATTAGCATGTCTGTCAGTCAGGAAAATAGTTTATCCCATGCAATGTTATACTGCCCCCGAAAAGACCTTATTTCTGACCTAAATTCAGTGCATGTACACATAGTTTTAAAAATCCTGGTGGTTAAGAAATTATCCTCTATATATCAAGTCTTTGACCAAGTTTGGTGGTCATGACCTCTCAGGGGAGCTGCAGGTGGTATATAGCTTAAAGGGCATGGATTTGTACTAGTAGGTTTTTGGTTCTAACCTGTCTGTCATACCTTTGTGTGTTTTGCTCTGGGATGTATACCCTGAATTGTTCCAGGAGAATATCCAGCTGTATAAGTGGGTGTGAAGTAAAAGTAATAGATGTGTAAAAGCTGTAGAAAAGATGGTCTTTGTACATGCTTTAGAGAATCAGCTGAGACTTGGAGAGAGAGAAGTGTGTGATGAGTTCGCTCTGCCCCTGGACAGTGTGATTGTGACAAACACTGAAAATTTACAAACAGGACCATTGTTGCTTCTTTTGAACAGAGCAGAATTTCTACATTTATTTGGGGAGCCTCTCTCAAATCTTCCTTTCTTTCTGAGCACATAAACTGCTTTTGCCGGGACTAACGACAAGGTGTGATCCTTTTTAAAACCCTTGGTGGTTAAAAACCACCCTCGTCGTTTTCACACAAAAACCGGAATGGAGGTATCCAACGGATGCAGGCAGACTTCCATTTTAGGGACGGAAATGATCTCGCATCCGAAAGGGAGGGGGGGGGGTAAAACGTTTTGAGATGTTTGTAAAGACGTCAGGAAAGGCTAAAGAGGAGATGGAAACAGGGAGAAATGATCCTTCACAAAAACGAGAGGTCTTAACCCCTCTGCTTCTTCTAGTCTCGCAGGCAAATGTCCAGAGAGAGAGGGAGAGAAAGAACATGGAAGGAGCCGTGCACAAAGGGCGTGTGAGATCTGAGACTTTTCTTCGGGTCCTGAATGAGAGCAAGTTGCCTAACGAAGCAGCTGAAAGCGCACGACACTTCATCCGTGGCCCGGGCCCGCGGCCTTTCTTCCCAGGCCATTCTCCCGCTCCCAGCTGCCCCTCTCCTCTTCTGATCCTCTGCTGCGAGGAACAAAACTCTCTCTGTGACTATCTGTCCCCCTTTTCATCCCCAGAGTAGCTCTCATTACTGGTGATTAGCAGATGATTAAAACCAATTCAGCTCCCCCGGCAGATAACCCCCCCCCCATACACACAGACCCAGCAACCCCTCCTGTAGTGGATGCCCCTCCAGTTCCACGGGCACCCTCCGTATACACACACACATGCACACACGCCCTTGCCTGGGTCTGTGACTAGGTTCTCAGACCACATCTGTGGTTATGTGTGTTTGGCTGTCAGTGTGTTAGGGAATGTGTCTGCTGTGGTCAGTGTATTAGAGCGTGTGCACGTGTATCGGCGTGTGTGCGATTGGCATCTCCTCCCTCCCGCTCTCTCTTCTCTCCCTGCCTTTCTACCTCCCTCTCCTCTCCTCTCTCTCTCCTCCCACTCCTCTGTCTCCTGCAGGGCCCCTGACTGGCCCAGCAGGTCCTCGGCCCTCGGATGCCCTCTCTCCCACCTCCCGGACGGAAGACCTCCGGTTCCGCCTTGCTGTCACACAGGACATGTGATTCTAGCCTCACAGGGGTCTGTTTTGCCCCTGGTGGCGGGCAGTTAAACAGGACAGAGGGCACCTAGAACAGGATAAAAGTCCTGCTAGTGGCAGCACAGCACAGATGGAAACACAGTCATCCTCTTAATGCGGTTGCAGGAACATTGCTCTTGATGAACCTTTGAGTTACATTTTTCCAAATGTCTTTATCCGAAATGACTTATAGCTGAGGAAAGCGTTAGACTGTATGTGCTCTCTCAGCGATTCAAACCCACAACCTTGTTAGCGCTGGGTGCTCTACTTGTTGAGCTATGGGAGGCAATTTGTCTGTTGTCAGTGACAACAGGTGAACACTTCCTCTGTGATTGACACGCACCTGTACCAAGGTGCAACTGCGGATTGATTACCGTCTTGGTCTCTTGGGTGGGGGGGTGTCAGATAAGTTGTGGCATTGGAAACAATTAATGAGTGACTTCCTTACACTGGGGATTTCGGGAGGGCATATCAACAGGGGGAGGAAGCGGCTTTACTGGAATGGCCCAGGTGGGCGCCTGCAAGCAAAATCACACCTGTGTGTGTGTCTGACACTCACCAATATGACGGGGGGGGGGGGGTGTTATACCCTGGTCCCTTTGCACGCACCTCATTGTTGCTGATTGATTTTAACTAGGTCCTCATTAAGTGCATCAGACCACCTTGCTCCCACAGCCCTGAGGGCTACACTGAAGGTGACCACAGGATTGATATTGCGTCACCTGCCTGGGTACGGCCCTGCCTCAGTCCTCCCACAGCCAACTCTCACCCCCTCTGGGCACCTGACAACATCTTGGTATAGTTATTGAAAGATTCAAAATCTTTCAAAAGGTTTAGAAGAAGACATGTTTCACCTGCAGTAGCATACCTGTGCAGCCTAACAAGGGCCTGTGTAAAACCACACTCCCATCCCAGTCGTAAATGCTCCGGTTTTCAGGATGCAGACTCCTGCTGGGTTCTCCTGTGAGGTGCCGTTTGCCCCCCCGTGTGGCCCCCTGGTACCCCGCTACGCCACAGCTGTCTGACGGTGGGATGGTGTGATGCCCGGCTGTTAATGATGTAAATGAAAGAAAACAAAAGCACGTATGAAAAGCGGGAAGAAGTGCAGCGTGGAAGACAGAAATTGTAGATCTTCCCGCAGTCGTCTCCTTTCTGCCAGCTTTTCTGTTCCCCAGCAGCAGCAGGGTGGGGAGCTGGCTCCCGGGACGGTGCCTCCTGATTGGACCTGACAGCTCTTCGGACCTCTTTGCCTTCGTAAGAGCGCCTCAGGGAACAAGGTGAAAGGAAGTCGGGGTGGGGGTGGAGGTGGGGGGCTGGTTCCGCTCCCCAGCCTTCTGGTCATTATAATTGCTAGCAGGTGAATTTATGTGCTATGTGGAGCTGGATTTGTGGCCTCCTCCTCTTATGAAGATGAAAGAATTTGGCATGTGAGTTTTGGAGAAGTCAATCTGATTAGAAAACCAATGAACGGAACCCCTGCCCTCCACCATCCTGTACACCAAACCCCTGCCCTCTACCATCCTGTCCACCAAACCCCGGTCCTCCATAATCCTGTTCACCAACCCCCGTCCACGACAATCCTGTCCACCAAACCCCCATCCTGCATAATCCTGTTCACCAGACCCCTGTCCACCACCATCCTGTACACTGTCCTCCATAATCCTGTTCACCAAACCTCTATCCGCCACAATCCTGTCCACCAAACCCCTGTCCACGACAATCCTGTCCACCAAACCCCCATCCTGCATAATCCTGTTCACCAGACCCCTGTCCACCACCATCCTGTACACTGTCCTCCATAATCCTGTTCACCAAACCTCTATCCGCCACAATCCTGTCCAGCAAACCCCTGTCCTCCATAATCCTGTCCACCAAACCCCTGTCCTCCATAATCCTGTCCACCAAACCCCCATACACAACAATCCTGTCCACCAAACCCCTGCCCTCTACCATTCTGTCCACCAAACTCCTGTCCTCCATAATCCTGTCCACCAAACCCCTGTCCTCCATAATCCTGTCCACCAAACCCCTGTTCTCCACAATCCTATCCGCCAAACCCCTGTCCCCCATAATCCTGTTCACCAAACCCCTGTCCTCCATAATCCTGTCCACCAAACCCCTATCCACGACAATCCTGTCCACCAAACCCCTGCCCTCTACCATCCTGTCCACCAAAATCCTGTCCTCTATAATTCTGTCCACCAAACCCCTGTTCTCCACAATCATGTCCGACAAACCCCCGTCCCCCATAATCCTGTCCACCAAACCCCCGTCCTCCATAATCCTGTCCACCAAATCCCCATCCACGACAATCCTGTCCACCAAACCCCTGTCCTCCATAATCCTGTCCACCAAATCCCCATCCACGACAATCCTGTCCACCAAACCCTTTTCCTCCATAATCCTGTCCACCAAACCCCCATCCATGACAATCCTGTCCACCAAACTCTTGTCCTTTCTGATCCTCTCCACCAACCCTCTGTCCTCCATAATCCTGATGATCCTCTCCAGGCCTAGAACTTCAGAGGGTTTAAGTGTCCGGCTCAGAAAAACATCTCACACCTGTCAGAGTGGTTTTTCTTAAATCCCGGGAAATGTCTGGAAAAGAAAAATATAAAACCTCTAGCTCCACTGAAAATGGACATTTAAGACATCATCGTGAGGATTATGAGAAACGGTGGGATGGCTCGACAACGGAAACAGCCATATCCTGCTTGTATATCCTGGGATATTGCAAGAACCAAGAAGCAGCAGCCACGACAACTGCAATAACAACAACAAAAAAAATCTATTACAACTGCGACTTCCTCAGGTTTGAAACGGCCGTGATGTATTTGTAAAGGCTGTGTGTGTTCTGTGCCTTAAGGTGTTTCGTTCCCTCATTGATTGCTGGTGAATGGACTCTTTCTTCACTTTTAATTAGCATCATCATCTCACTTTAATATCCCCTCTTCGCCTTGGAGTCGCTGCCGTTCCACAGGACGGCTCCTTCGCCGGGGTGCACAAAGGGCCCGTCGTCTGCATGGCGGGAGCCCCGTGTGGAAATCGTGGCGACTGTCAATGGGAGGCGCCGCGCTGGAGGAGCAGAGGGACAGGTGTTTTGTGGGAAGAGACGTTCTCCGCCATTCGACTCTATAGATGAACGCGGCTGCAATTACGGCCAACAATGGTGGCGGAGATAGAGATAGAGATTCATTACCCTTAACCGCGCCGGGAGACTGGCAGCCAATCTGCTTATATGCTGCTTCTCCATCCCCCCCTCCCAGCCCCCAATCCTGCCTGCTGGAAACAGCAGCAAAAAAAGGAAAAAAGGCAGGAGGTTAGGGACAAACAGCAACCAGGAGTCAGGGAGCTAGCTGGATGGAATGAAGGCTGGAAGGAGGACTGCTGGCCCCGGGGCCTGAAGTCTCTTAGCCATCGTGAAGGAACCTGGAAATGCTGAAGTGAAATCGGTTGAGTGTCAGCCCCTGATTGGCCATGGAGACCTGATCTGTCACACGGTGGGGGGGGGCACTCCTATCAGTGACGCCTTGCGCTGCCACCTTCAGGTCTTCATCAGCGCCGGCGGGAAGCTGCGAGCCCCCCCCCCCCCCCCCCCCCCCCCCCCCCCAACAACAACCCGGCCGGGGGGGGGGGGGCCGGCGTTGTTGGGGGCCCCCCCCCCCCCCCCCGCGGGGGGCGCGGGGGGGTGTGGGGCC
>JAAGVU020000049.1:1497354-1515680 GCA_011763525.2 Mormyrus iriodes
CCCCAAGAGCGGCCGCGGGGTCTTACTTTTTGGAATTTGCCCCCCGCCCGGCGGGGGAGTGCTTGGCGCCCGGGGGGGGGGGGGGGGGAGAGAGCGTGGAATTCGTGACACAGGGGGCAAAGACAGCCATGACAGGCAATGCCAGCAGGGGTGAGGTGGGGGGATGCTTATATACGGTGTATAAGCAAAGAGAAAATGGGGGGTGTGGAGGGGCAGCAGCGTGTTAAGGGGGATGTGTCCCCAGGCTCATCTGCAAACCAGCTGTCATCTCAGCTGGTGGGCGGGGTCAAAGGGCGGGGTGGGCTGGGCTTGAGCGGGTGGGCGGGGCCTGCCGGCCCAGCTGGTCCGTATACCTGAAGCATGCGCTCCTGTTCCTGCTGCCATCGTTCCTGACGCCTGCGCTCCTCATCCGGGTCCCAAGACCAGTGGTCGACCCGCTTGGGCAGACTCAACACTGGGGTGGGGATCTGACAGGGCCGTCACGCCAACGTGCCGACACACGGCAGGACAAGAGGCGCACGGCAGGACGCGACGACACACACAACACAGGAGAGAGGAGAGGTGACAGGGGCACCGGGCCATCACTACCTACTACTGGTTTGTGCCACCGGTACTAGGCGCTACAGAGCTGGCTGGACAGAATTAAAACAGGAAGGATAAACAGAGAAAAAGGAGAGATGACCTAAATACAGCTTTTCCTCATCTGGTAAAGTCGCCTTATAGCCTTCTGTCATTTTAAACTTACTCTGGTCAATTACTGTAGTCAATCATTATGTTATAATGAGCAAAAGTCTTGGGCAGTCAAAAAATGTTTAAAGTCATTTATCTGGGAAGTGTACATTTGCCCAGAAAAAAAACACAATTTAATAATAGAATATATGCAAATGAACCGTAACAATAAAATCTAACAAGAATTTTTTTGTTTCTCCAAAAAGTTACTGATATCTTGCTGGATGGCTAGATGAACACCACTTCCTTCCCAAACGTCTCCTCAGGGGCACCTCAGACATTCCATGTGCTTGTTACATTTCACCATCAGCTCACTTCATTAATTTAATTAGTTAAATATCTTGATGAGGTATTGATTAGCCAAACAATGTTTGCTAGCGGTTAACTGCAAATTCTGCGGTGACTTTAGGAGAGGTTTGTGAAATTGCGCAGCTGGCACATTTTGACAGACATAATGTCACGGTTTTACATCAACATGAAGATCATTTAAATATCATTTTCTCCGCCTAAGACTTTTGAGCAATACTGTATTTCTAAGTCCCAGTTGAAGTACCTCAACCCACTGACAGGTGGCACTAAAAACATAGTTTTTATAGGATAGTACTGAAAAATTCAGCTTTTTTGGTGCTAGTTATTTGACCAGAGAAAGAGTGCGTTTTATATCAAATCTACCTAGCGCTGTTCTAGAGAATCTTGAAAACCAGATGGGAAAACCTGAGGTCGGTCATTTTGGATCCTTCTGCATGGCATCAAGGCCTGGTTTCCACAGAAGCCATGCCTGTGACTGCAGCACATTCTCAAAAGGTACTTACATTTACAAGGTCCTTTTCCTGATCGTCTGTCAGAAACAGGAAAACGAGAGTGTCAGAAGCAGCCCAGGCTGTGGCATGCGCTTTCTCACATGTGTATTTAAAAAAATGGATCCTGTTTTGGAATTTTTTTTTTTTACAGAATACAGCTGTTAGACTCTGAGGTCTTACAGTTTAATACTGAAGGAAAAGAAATTCAGTTGGTAAAACGGTGAAATAAACACACAGAAAATTACGGTTGTTAAAACATTAGACTTAAAGGGAAGGGAGCAACATGAAGTAACCCAACGGTCGAGGATGGCTGAATTGTCAAGGGCTCCCCAAACGCAACGTGGACCTTCAGTTTGGTGCATTCATTGTACTGACTAGCCTCACAGCATCAACCTAAACTCAATTCCACACAGACCTACGTAAGGAGACAAGGACAATTCAGCTAGCCAAGCCCATCCTGGTGAAGTGAGCGTATTCCCCTGCCACATGTCCGCTTGACAGGACAGAGAGACAGATTGATGTCACCAGGGAGGGTCTGGGTGACATGTAGGAGCAGAGACAGCCATCGCACTCTTCAGCGTTTCTCCCACAAGGAAGTCATACTACCTTGCAATTCTGTTTATGACCTTAATACTAATGGAGCTGCCCCCCCCAGGGACTGCTGGATCTACAAAGAGGTACCTAAGAGTGGCTGGAACTCACTACTATCTGGAGAGTAAGGTGGCATCTTTGAGTTAGTAGATAGATGCGTTGACTGTAGCATGATTATCCTTTTAGAAATTAATAACGAATTTGAAAATTGCTCTTTTTGTTATCTCCCATAAGAATGACTATCTGCAATAAACCCATTGTGGGAATGTTCTCAGCATGTTCAAAACAGATGCAGTTAGTAAGCAAACCATATTGTGAATTTGCTGTACATAGTTTGTTTTTTGGAAGGGGTGGGGGGGGCAATACCAGCATCAACGACACCATGTGACCGGACAAGCCTTAGAGGACACACGGATATATACACCATTTAAAGGCACATAATGTTGTATTTGGGGGGAACAGATAAAGTATGGGGGAGAAGGGACAGTGAGTGGAGACTGGGAAAGGACACACAGAGTGGGCGGGGCCACACACTGTCAGCTGACCTGTGACAATTCCCGTCCAGCCAATCAGAGAGGGGTTCGTTACCTGGCAACGTGAAGAACTCCCAGCGTAACCTAGAGTTACCGGCACTGTAAGCCAACTCTACACCACAACCCCAGAACGGGTCAAGGAGGTGGAGAAAAGAAGGGGGAAATAGATATAAAAAAAAATGTGAGCTGGCTATCAGATACGTAGCAAGAGAGAATCAAGATGAAGAGAGCAGAAGAACGCAGTGTGAAGGAATGAGGGATTCAGAAGCATCAGGCACCTATCAACCAGCAGTGCCTATTATGTCACTTCTCGTCTCCTCCGCTATAGCTCCCCTTGCAGCTTCATTACCCTGTGTCGGGCTGCACTTCCGTTATCAGCCACAGTGTGGCGCTATTACCTGCCGCAGGTTCTTCACAGGGTGCCTGGGTGCTGAGTGGGGGTGCCTCTGCTCTCCTCAAAGAGGAGGCCTCCTCGTCCCCAGCCCTCGGTGTCTCCGGCATGTTACTGGGCAGGATCTGGAAAGACATTGACTTGGTCTTGCAGTTCCTGCATGTGGGGAGTTTGCTTTTCTCCATCCATAGAAATTATGACCAGCTGACATGGGGTGACCTTTAACCTGTGACATGGGGTGACCTTTAACCTTACTACTGACTGTCAAGTAAATGCACCTGGTACTTCTGCACCGACAGCAGAAAATTCCAACACTGCTTAGTCACTATATGTGTGTGTGTATATATGTGGGTTATGTATATATTACATATATACATATATAGTATATATGTGAGGAGTAAATGTCCCAACAATGTGATCCTGTTATTTTGACATTGTGGAGACCATTTTTTCCATCCCCACAAGGGAAAACTCAATTTTATAAAAAATCTGTGGCAGCAATCAGAAAACTAAAAATGGCAAAAGTCTTGTATTTTGTTTGGTTATTTATGGTTAAGGTTAGTGCTGGGTAGTGGTTAAGGTTGTCATTGTTGGAACTAGGGTTTTGCCCATAGAAATGAATGGATGGTCCCCACAAAGATATGAACGCAAACATGCGTGTGTGTGTGTGTCCCACCTGCGTCTGAGTGAGTTCCGTCAGGATGGTGGTCGTCACCACACAGCTCCGCTCCGTCCTCACAGGGGTTCCCTTCTCTTGGGCCTCCAGCTCGGCTGAAGCCAGGTCCTGCACCTCATTACCTCGAGAATCCAGAATACAACAGTTTACCCGGAAGCCCGAGGTCCCGTCTCAGCCAGAGCCACTTTTTACACAAGCAGATGAGTAGTTGCGGCACTGGAGGATGCATAATACATGGATGAAAGTTTGAATAATTTGTATGTAAATTAATTTAACTATATTTTAATTAGATCTCTGCATCAGATAAGCAACCTGATGGCTCATGGATTCAGAGACAGTGATGGAAGATAGATGGATGGATGCATGCATGCATTTTATTTCCCTTTAATCTTATTTTAGCAAAAAGGGTGGAGAAAGCATTTATTAAATCAGGTCAGGTAGGTTCATAATCACTCAGGCAGCTGTCTTTGCTTGGTTGGGCTTGGGCAATTTTAGACTAGTGCAGTTCTAAGATCTTTCACATGTAATAACGTGGTTATCGTCTCATGAAAACGGTACATTGAAAAGCTAACATTGTCCTTGTCCGTTTGAAATGACCTGCAGTACTAAAAGAGACCACTGGGTGGCGTGCATACATAGGGAAAATGACAGCATTCTCCCTACCTGTGAGTGGCTGCTGTACAGCTGCAGGTTCTGACTCGTCTTCCCTCTCCTGCGTGTCTGCAGAGCCGACTTCAGCTGTTTCCGACTCCACGCTCTCACTCTGGAGCTCCTTCGTGGGGGGGGGGGGGGGCAAAAAAAAGCCCATAGGCTTGGTGACTCATCGCCCTTATCCAATGAAAACGGTCTTCTAGATTTTTCCAAAAGAAGCTTCTAGCTTGTTACAGTATTGGAGGCGGGGCCAATTTAGGAGTAAGAACAAGACTAATCCTGACCGATTTTATATCTCTATCTATGAATATTGTTGTCAAAGGTGATGTGACTAACACAAGCCACATTTTCAAATATAACATCATCATCAATATAATTAAATTTTAACTTAATATGTTCAAATAGCATTTTCATAAAAATGCCAGTAAAATTGCCTGTGATTGTGCTGATAAACACCACAAGGAATATAGCGTTTTGAATTTATATTATTATTCAGTGGGAATAGAGTTCCCAATCCTAAATGCAGTTCTGTTCTCTACAGCAGTTTCCCAATCCGGTCCTTAGGAACCCACAGCCAGTCTACATTTGTGCTCCCTCCAAGCTTGCTGCCAGACAGTCCATGTTTTTACTCCCTCCAAGCTCATGGTAGAGAGGGACTGTCTGTGGGTCCCCGAGGAGTGGATTGGGAAACACTGCTCTATGGAATCAGGCAAAAGAATGCTGCTACCGTGGGGAGGGAGGTGGGTCTGATCGGAGTGGTTTCGACCTCTGCAGCAGCTGGGGGTGTGGCCTCTTCCGCCTCCCCCAAACATGTGACACAGGCGGCTTCCTGTGTGGCCGGGGACTCATCGCTGGCACCAGGGCCGACATGCTTCCCTCCCGTCTTCTCCTCCACCTCCTTCTTGGGGCCGCTCAAGGTGGAGGGTGAAGACAGAGGCATGGGAGCCGCAGCCCTCACTGGCGACGCCCCGCCATCCTTGGCTACGTCATCCAGCCTGCCGGACGCCTCTCCTGTCTCCCCGTTCACGCGCACCATCCCGTCTGCCTGGAGACAGGAAAATGATGCAGCTCGTCGTCAGGGTCGCTGCCAGTACCCTCGCCCTCCCCCACCCATCCCTAGCCCCCCAGTTAATGGATCTCTCAGCTTACACTAAACCACTGAAGATCAGGTTGAATAAAATCAACTGAATCAGCTGATTCACTTAAATGTGTTTCCAGATCATACATCGGTACATGTGGGACTCTCAAGCACTGTTTCTCTGTTGACTGTATACTTTGTGTACTGTACTGCATTTGTGTGTACTGTTCGTGTTGTTTGTGTACCATCTATTGTCTATTTTTGCCTTATCGTGTAGTTGTATATGTGTAGTATCGTAGTATACTGTGCAGTCTGTAATCACAAGCAGTTTCCTTTGGGATCATAAAAGCACTTACAATCTGACTCAGAATTTTTACAGATTACACATACTTTAGTTTTTTCCCTCTCTATTGTTTTCATTTCTGCTGACTGAAAGATATTTCCTATGGCATTCATTCTGGGGATGGGGTATCCCTCATCCACCTCCCTGAAATCAAAATTTCTGCAGTGGGACGTACAATATCATCACTGTCCGATAAACACGAACCTCCAAAAATCTATTATTTCAGGATAGTGAAAAAATGAGTTCACTCAGAAACTACTTTACAAAATACACCTAAAACAACATAATGAGACACCCTTAGCACCACTAATCTTTATACAGCTCTCTCTGAACAGTTTAATGTTTTACATCGACTTATAGGGATTGTTGTCAGAGGCAAACGTCAACAAAATACAAACTAACCTCACTTTTTATTCACTCACAGTTAACAATGATTGCTATCCATCTATCAATGTTAAGTTGTTAAGATTAGTGACAAAAAATAATCTATACAAAAGACCATCATGAATAAAAATGTTAACTAGTACAGACATAAATACTAGTTAAACAGATAAGTTCATAAAGAATCTTTTCATTGGTCAATTAGATGTCAAAAGCTATCAGTAGATGGAGGAGATTGGGCTTATTCCAGCTAAGGTAAAATGTACTATCACTACGGTATTTTTTGGTTAAATAAATCTGGTTAAAAAAAATTTAAATCCAGTTTGTGACTTAATGACAAAGTTTAAATAAAGGTCCTAAGGCTAAACCAGCTCAGAACCTACTACTAGATTATGCAGAACATGTGCATTATTAGTCTTACACCTTGACAAGTATATTTTTGTAAGAGCATTGTTACGAATGCTTTATCTCACAAGGGATTTGAATGAAGGAAAGACCTTAGAAACATTATAGATCTCAGTAACCAGCAAATCAGCCACAAATGAACGGATTAATCAGTATATAGTAGAACTTGGAAAAGGTATTCAAGATGCTCGTCTGTGAATGGAAACCTTGTAATATAGTAAGTTTTTGTCGGCCTTTGTGTTGCGAGGCCTGCACTTTATATCAGGCGGCTGTACTTATCAACAGAAGAAGCCATCACCTGACTAAAATTCCACAAGCCTATTCACCCTGGAACCTCACAAAGACGTTATTCCACGCAAGGTGCATGGAAGAGAACTCATCTGTCACAGTCAGCGAGAGCCCTGTGCTTTGAAAATTCATAGATCCTCAAACATTTCGAATATATGGTTGCTGCACAGTCTGGCCCCTTCTAGTCTAAGACTGGGTCTGTAAAAAGGACTAATAACCATGGACTCTCTGTATCTAAATCTAGTCTGCTTCTATGCTAAATTTCTGTGCCAATTTGCAGTCTTTCTCCACCAATCAGGTGCTTTACTGTGTCTCTCTGTCTCTGTCTTAATGCCATGTATTAAAATGTCTATTTTATGGTTATATATCTTAGTATTCAAATTTTTATTCACTACTTATTTGTCATTGCACTATGACCGACAAGAACAATATTTCAGCTCAGTGTGTGACCCCACATATCATATATCTGAAACTGACAATAAAAGATACTTTGACTTTGTTTTTAACTTTGATTTTGGCTTAGAGCTGAAAAGTTGTGCCTACAAAAAAAAAAAAAACGCCCAGAACAAGGGCTCTGGTGTCTTAGAAAATGCTGCCCCCTGTGGTGAGTGTGAAACGTACCTTAATATACCGGATCCCTGTTTGCGAACTCCTGGGCGTGATGTAGGGCTTGGGGGCCAAAAGTGGCACAGTCTTGGGTGGGGCCATGCGAGGTGGGGGATGCACCGGGGGTGCGGTGGAGGCAGCCTGGGTCTGGGGCACCCCCACGACAGTAGCCTCCACCATGGATGTGAACTTCGGCGCGGGGGCAGACTGCTGTCGGAGGTACCGCATGGGGCGATGGGCCGGGCCCGGGGCTGGGGTGGCCAGGGGTGGCAGCGGCAAGGGGGCCGAGGGCTTGGCTGGGGGGGCGCCAGGGTCCTCTTGCTTGGGCAGCTGCAGGCGCTCCAGCACGGCCTCGCTGATGGTGAAGCGTAGGGCGTAGCTCTGCAGCACGGCTGCTGCCTCCTCGGGCGTACGCGCCTGCCGGTACGCCTCATGCAGCTCCTGCTCACGACGCTCCCTAGGGGGGTGGGTGGAGGGGGGCTCAGATTTACACTAGTGGCCAAAATTGTGGAAACACCTAGCATTTTTGGCAGTATACTTTAAAAATTACTACACAATATTGGCAGTAATGTTTCAATGTAACAATCAGAGAATGTTATAACTATCATACATTGGACAATTAAATAAGTAACTAGAGCATCAGTTGAATAAAGTTCTGCAAAAAACTGGAAGTGTTTCCACAATTTTGGCCACTAGTGGCCAGGAACCAATCAGGGAACCTCGCTTTAAATCAATACGGGACAGCAAATCACTCACTTCTCTTCCACTATCTCCTTGTAGGTCTTGATGCTCTTCTTCCTGTGAGCCTGGTCCCCATCCACAGTCATCAGCTTCTCCATCATCTTCCTCTCTTCCTCCTTTTTGATCAGGTCCTGCGAGGCACTCCTCCTGCGGTTCTTCCAGCGAGCCAGATCCTACAGCGCGCGACGGCAAGAGTCACCACCATCATCATCCATGCGGCCACCATCACCAACATCAGCATCACCATTACAGTCTTAGACAGTAAAAGAAAATATTTAAAGCCATCTCTCTCTGTAGTAAGTGTATATTTGCTCAAAAAAACACATACATTTAACATTAGAACATATGCAAATTAACAGCAACACAACAAAAACTAACTAGAATTTCTTCTCCAAAAAATTACTGGTATCTTGCTGGGTGGCTAGATGAACACCGCTTCAGTTCCCAAACCTCTCTTCAGAGGCATCTCAGCCATTCCATGCATTTATTAAATTTCATCATTAATTGCTTAAATCAGTTTAAAAAAACTCAGTGAGGTATTGACTAGCCATACCAAGTGTGCCAGTGGCCAAGTCAAAAAATTCTTGGGTGTACTGGACGGTTGCTGCAAATACTGGAGTGACTTTAGGAGAGGTGTTGAAAGGGCTAAGCTGAGACACTTTGATAAACATAATACTGTAGTTTCACACCAACATGAAGATCATTTAAACATTTTCCTGCCTACCTAAGGCTTTTGCACAGCACCTCCCAGTTGAAGTACCTCAACTCACAGACAGGTGGCACTAACAAAACCAAACCAAATTGAACTGGACTCAAAATTGCAGCTATGCTTGATGGTTATTTGAGCAGAGAGAATGTGTTGCTGCTCTGAGCCTTTCCTTTAGTCCTTATTCTGGTACTTAGCAGTCCAACACCAGGTGCAGTGTGAGCCTCAGGTCCCGGGCCCCCAGCGGCACTCACGTCCTGCCAGTGGTCTTCCTCCTCGCGGAGCTTGTTGTATTGGTTGTGCATGAGTTCGTGGCGTGCCTGGCTGTAGGGTTGCAGGATAGCCTCTTCCTCACACCGCATGTCAATCATGCTGACGCTCCTGCGTGGGGGGACACGGCCAAAAGAAAAAAGGGGGAGGTGGTGGGACACCATCAAACCAAATCCCGACGGGCACCGGCACGCCAGTGGCAGACACTCACGTCCAGCCTACAGGCAAAAAAATCATCACTCAGCAGCGTGGGACTGCTCTACGGCCATGCTCATCATCTGTGAACAGCAGTACGAAGCAAATAGTGTCTTTTTTTATTAATTCGGTCATTCCCATTAGCAAGAGCATGGTTGATGGATTTGACAAGGTTTTATTCATGCAATAAACAGACATACCTGATAGGAAAGCAGCAATTGAAGTTGCACATTACGTAAGATTTCACTCCGATTCTCAGTAGCGTACAACAGCCTTTACTGCACACATTAGTGCTAGCTCTGTGCCAGGAATCATTTGTAATGTCAGTCTATTAATCAGACCTATATAAAGATATAAAGGCCATCTATTAAGGTGGCACTATCCAACTCCAGCTGGGTCCACTGTCCCACGTCATGGAGCAAGGAGAAGCCAGTAGGACCTCCCACATTTGCTTAATATCTTCAGATGCATGGAGGCACTGAGCATAATGGACTTCAAGCGGAGAAGATATTGCATGAATTAGCTTGAACCAAAAATAACAAACAAAAGCCATAGCAGCAGGAAGCAGCTGAAGTAATAAAATTAGTTTCTTTAGGACAAATTAGACTGTTTGTTTATTCTGAATGAAAACACGCAAGAAAGGGCAGGAGCTCCAAAAACAGAATGTGATTTAAGTGAGGAAACGCATCGATTCAATTTTTTACCTGAAGACGAGCCAATTCAGAGTGACAAGTGGGCTGCTATTATCAAGGAATTGACAGAACTCAATTCCAGAACAGAAACAGAACAGAAGATAAGTTCATATCCCTGTTCTTAAAGGGGCTCGGGGCGAAGACTCTAAGTCAACACAAGCTATTACAAAGAAAGACTATTACTAATTGGGATAAACTTACAGAAACTTGACCAAACTGGCACAAAGAAGCTGATTGCGTTGCGTTACGAAACCAGAAGGCTTTCCTGTGGCAGTTCTATTAGAGGACGGATATTTCACCTCAACATTCGGATGACTTAGTCACACTCTGGCAACAGCAGCATAAAGCAGACTGACAACAGCCCCCCTCTCATGAAGATTCCATGGAAGGGAGGCCCAGATTTTGTGATTCTGTCATTCTGTAACTCTCTCTGAATCCAGTAGCCAAGTGGCTATGCAAAGTAGCAAGGCTGGGGAACTGGTTGGTGTGCTGCCCTCATACCCTAAGAAAGCGACCTATCATGTAACCATAGTCCATGTTTACACACTGACAAGCTGACCTCCAGCAAACACATGCATCCTCTCACACGCATTGGCCATTTTTTTACCATTTTTAATGGCCAAGCCCTGATTCTGGAAACTGTGCTTCCAAGTCACATTCCCAAACATTTGCCAAAGCTGTTAAAAGGTCTCTGATCTTGGTCAATAACCGTGCTCCTTCCTAGTTTGCACAAATGTAACTCACAAAGCAAGAATATTTTACCAAAGGGAATAGACTCCTGGAGTCACGAGGAATGTATATTATTCAAAGGGCATCAATTTATGCCAGAGCATATTAGGGCATTGCGAGCCCTCTGCTGCAAGGCATGATGGGATTTATGGTGTGGCATGCTGTTATGATTCTGTGCATGCCCATGCGCTTGTGCACACGCATGTTTGCACGGATGTCCCTCGTGCTTGGCTGGCACACGTGCAGGAGTGCGATGTTAAGGTTGTAGTACAGCACGGGCTATGCACATACACACACACACACACACACACACACACACACACACACATACACACACACACACACACACATGCAGATTAGTCCATTAGCTAGGGAGAGGGGATGACTTACTCTGGGTCATCTGACACACTAGCAGCTCTCTGGCTGAATCTACAAAAGCAGAAATAAAAGGCACAAAACAAAAGAGGACAAATGATGTTTACAGCGAGCATCATAGAACGAACACAAACAAAGGGTGATGGACATGATTCACTGAACTGAAGGACCCCACTGCTTGGGAGCCAAAAGATCACCACAAAAACTAAGGGATTACCTCCGGAAACACATTACAGATGTGGAACAGGCATTTTTTAGAGGGAGCAGCATGCGGTGCTCCAAGGGCTCCGCCCAGAACAGAGACAAGCTGCAATACCTGGTACTGACCACCGGGTGTTGCTCTCAGCCAGTGCATGACAAACTAATCTATCACACCCCACCATTATGCACATATTACATGCAGTGTCTATTCACAAGCAGCAAAATCTCCATCTTGCTGTGAAAACTTAAAAATGTTTTCTATTTTGTTTTACTTAAGTGAACCACGACACGGCATGACAATCCTAGCAGGTTACAGCCCGTAATATTAACTGAGCTTTGAGTATATTTCATAAATTATGCAGTAAAACGTGTTTATATATTTTATATAGTACAGGGAGCAAAATAACCGCAGTACACTGACGCAATGTATTATGGGACTGACAGCTTACTTTAAAACATGACATGATGAGAACATTAAAACATTTAAAGTGCTGCTTATTGCTGTTGTCTTACATGATTTTGACAATAAGACTCAATTCAAGCAAAGTTTAATTGTGGGGATTTCAAATAATGGTTTGTTAGCCATAACATGCTTCAGATGCTACAAGATTAAAAAGCACAATTAAACAGAAGGCCTGCTGTGCGCATTTCCCACTAGTTTCCATGCAGGGGAAGTAGGGTGAGGGAACAGTGCAGTTTTTTTGGTCACAAAAACATTTATTCATGATTTGTTCAGGATCGATATCTTCTGGGGGGCCCGACGAGGCCTCTGCATGCTGCCTGTCCTCTTCACCACATGCACAGTCCTCACATCTCCTCCTTCTCGTTAACTAACCTATTTCCAGACTAGGACCCGCTGAAGGGAGAATGCGGAAGGGGCATGTCTAACTCGACGTGAAAATGACAGCGATAACACAAATCAAATCAAGCTTGCTGCTCCCATAGAGCTTGGAGAGAGGTCCATTAGGGTTAATGGATGAGACATGTGGGTCCCATCACTGTCGAACTGAGATAGAGGTGGACCTCCATTCTACAGGGGGCGCTGGAAGGATGGGGAACTCATTTTAATCTTTTAAAAAACTTTATGTAGACTGTTTATCTCTTAGTTATTCAACAAAGAAAACAGGTTATTCCATCTAGGCCTAAGATGTATGCTATAAAGATGTGCAACCTATAATGAAGGGACTTCAAGAGACCAAAGGGAGTTTTCATTATCATAGAATCTGCAATCACACTCTCATCACAAGCAATGGGGATGCTCACGTTGGGGGCATCTCGTCATCTAACTGGGAAGGTCCCTGTGGCAATTCTTCCCCCTCTGCCTCGGCCCTCCCTGACGCCCCCTGCTGGGATCCCGGGGTGGGCAGGTAGCGGCCGGGGCTGGGAGAAGTGCGTTTGGGTGGGGTATGGCTGTGCCGGTTCCACATGTCATCTCTCCCCACTTTAACTGGAAGGGATGCCAACTTCCTGTCCACGCTGGCCTCCTCCCCCTCTATCCCCCGAGGGGGTTGCAGGGACATTTCGGGGCCACCCCCGGGTTTCCCAGCCAGGTTAATGGACGTGGTGATGACGGCGGGAGGAGGAGCTTGATGCACTTCCGCTGAGTATGAGATACTCATGCTACCGATGAGAGAATTAGCCAGTTACAGGAAGCCAAGGGTAGACGAGTGAGGACAGCATGCTAAAGAGTGATTTACGGCAAACCAGAAGGGACAACAATATACGGGGAGCCGAAAGAGAACAAGAATTAGAAGCAACTTAGAAGCAACACACAACTTCAAATCAAGTGGTGCATAAAATGTTATTCAATAGTGTTGCCTTTTCCAGAGGTCAAGCAAGAGGTTCTCAGCTAAAATAAACGAAAATTCCAGTGAATAGAAACCCAAAACTCCAATATGTAGCTATTAAGAAACAGCAGAGGTCAAAAAGAATATGAACTTTTTCCCACAGAAACAAGGGTATTTACTCATTGAAATCATGACTTGATATGCCATCATTTTCAAAACCCCAACTGGACAAGAAACCAGTAGGAGACGTGCTCATGCTGGATTCCACTCCTAACCCATATAGCTTAACACTCTAAATAAAAACTAAAATCATCAAATCGTGGCTTAAGCACATTTAAAATATCAGCTGTAAAAAATTTACAGCAAGGTACGAGAAACACTTTTCCTGACCTTTCACTAAGAGGTATCTTTCCTTGCTCCACTGACTTGCTGCAGGTGGACCCATCGGCCACAGAAACCGGTGCAGATTTGTGTCTGATGGACCCCGGGACTGGGAAGAAGTTGTTAAAGGCTGGTCCAGCCGCTTTCTGAAACACTCCAGTCCGGCGTGCATGCATATCATCTTTCTCCAAATCTGGCAGTGGCCTCTCTTCTTCACACTCCTCCTCATCGCTGGACTTTGTGATTACAGACACAGGCACTGCCACATCTTGGTCTGAGTGAGGCATGATGTCCACCATTCCTTGGGGCTCCTGGTGGTGGAGCTCTGGTCTGGAATTACCGTGGCGGGAAGGTTTTTTACTCTTATTGGCAGGTCCGTGCATGGTGCCCTGAGGCACACCCATCCAACAAGCCAAAGCCAAAACACGGGCCAGATAAGTCAGCTGCTAGCATCAGGTAAGGGATGAGTTGTGCAAATGTTTGGTGCTGTGTTTTAGTTCCACATGCATAACATATTCAGCAGGCCTCGAGTCACATTCAGCATTCTATTCTATTTGGCCTGACGGAGACTTTTGCTTCCCAAAAGCAGTTTGCATGGTCATTTATACAGTCATTCCTTGGCAGACTGTCTCCTTCAGTGCCACCTTCACACAATACCCTAAAGCACTTACTAAAGTTAGCCACAGCAATACAACCACACCACACATCATTTCTGAAAGGAGCACACTTAGTCTGCTGCAGATCTTCCCACCTGAGCTCCTTCCCATCTTTGGGCCTGTCGGGGATCACCTCCTGTTTTGGGGACACCCCGCAACCAGTGGGGTCACTGGTAGCTTTTCTCAAAGCTTTGGGGCTACTAAGGGCTCCCTCCCTCTTGGCTTGTACCTTGGACCCTGGCAGAGGGAGGAACCTGTTGTGGGCAGGACCGCTCATGGACTTGTGGAAGGCCTTGGTCCTACGAGCTAGCATGTCGTCTTTCTCCAGGTCGGGGAACCTCTCCCCTCTCTCTCCCTCCTCCTCTTCCTCTTCTTCCTCCTGCCTTTTGTACTGAGCCAGCCTTTGGTCCAGAGCCTCGTTCTCCCTCTGCACCAGCTCAGGTGGCATTGGCGAGTACGCGGCCTCGCCGCCACTCAGGCCACTGGGGCGGATGATCATACAATGAACAGCGACAAGGAGAAAGGGTCACACTTCTGATCGAATGCATGATGCACTGCTGCCCACCCATGACAGCTCATACCAAAATACACCAATGTCGAATTACTGTCATTGCTCTTAAACAGTGACTCCAAAGCCTAGAATGGAAGAAAACTTTAATCCATGACCATAATGCACATCCGTACGCTGAGATCCAGGGAATATGCTGCATTGATACTGACGGATCTCTCTGCAGGGCCGGGAAACACAGCATAGCACATGTCAGCTTGGTCATGCTCAGGCTGAATGTCCTACAGAGCATCGACACAGCTGGGCGTGCAGTTTCGGTCAGGTCTGTAGCAAGAATTTCACCCTGGGCACACTTGGTATAGTATGTCAACAAGAGGGGTCCTCAGTAGATTTTGCCAACTGTGAGGTTGGTACCCCTCGGTAGACCAGTGCCTCAGTAAACATAACTTTAATTCTGGGCCCCCTTGCCCCCACCAGTCCAAGGCTCAGGAAAACATGCCCGTGTCTTGCCCCCGTTGGCAACGGCCCTGGTGTGGAAGTTGCAGAAAGAGGCAGTGAGGAAACGGAGAACATTCTAGCTGATGCAGGGCATGAGCATCTGCGTGGACCACAGCACTGCACGCACAGGCCCGGCATACCTGGCAGCCCGCTCAGTGAGCTGGGAGCCCAGGCCGATGGTGGGCGTGGCCACAGCGGCGGCCGACAGGAGGCGCCGCAGTGTCAGGCTCTCGTTCCCCGGCCCCGCCCCCAACTCCGCCTCCTGCTCCTCCTCCCCCGGCCGTGCTATGCTCAGCTTCTCCCAGCACTTCTGGTCGATCTCGGTGACGGGGCCGAAGTGCACGAAGCGCTGCCGACTGGCGGCCGGCCGCTGGTGGGCGCGGGAGCGCCGGCTGGCCAGGTCGTCCCGCGCGGCCGTCTCGGCCTGGATGGCAGGGGGCTGGCAGCTCTTTTCTAGGCAGGCCTGGCAGACGGGTGCCGAGAGTGCCTCGCTGCACAACCGCCCCCCCCCAAATGACCAGAGTGGGAGGGTGAAGGGCAGAAAGCAGGACAGAGAGTGTTAAGGCAGGAAAAGGGGGACAGAGATAAGAGGTGAATAGGGAAAGGAAATGGGGGCATTCTGAACGCAGACATGAAGACAGAGAAGATGAGTGTCAATATGGGCGGGGGGTGGGGGTGGGGTGCTCTCAGTGTAGGAAGTCAATAGAAACAGCCCCTTGTTCAGTAACATTACAACCGTCATAAACATGAAGCATGCCCTGGCATGACTGATACGGAAATAACCCCGAAGAACCATGTTTGAGAAGAGCTGTTCCCTGGGCCAGGCCACCCCAACAGTCCAAGCCTCTGGAGTCGGGGTCACACCCTGGACTGACAATTTGACAAGTTGCACATCTTGCTGCCGGGCAACAGGCTCGGTGCCAGGCTACGCTCGTACACGACAGTGCCTGCCAAGTGAGGCCCTCCTGGTTTACATCAACAGAGACCTTTCATGGAGAATCTGAAATGAGGCCTCGGAGGACACGCGGAGAATGAGCCAATGCCAACAGTCGCTTTAATTAAAATGTGCAACGATAGCCGAAGGCTGTCTGTGGCCCTTGCCTTTGTCCCTCATCCATCCATCCTTTGTTGCCATACTAGCTACGAGTGAATGACGCAATTGGCACCACTGACTAACGTCAGCGACCACGAGCCAGCGCCACTTCCTGGAAATGTCTTCCTCCACACAAATCCGTGATCTAAGCTATCTACCATGAGACAAAACATTTTCTTATGTCTGTAGACAAGAGTTTCAGTCTGTAATCTTTCCTCAGATAGCATCTACAAGCACCATTAGTCTTTCTAACACTACTCACTCACACACTGATGACCCTGAACAAATACCTGAATGATTAGCAGCTCCTGTGTTAATGCAGAGCTTTCCAAAATAATTGACTGCCTCTTTTGTAGACCACTCCTCATATCAGGCCACTGAGGAACATGTGAGTCTTATACAAACACAAACCAGCAACGCTGTGGGTGTTTAAGGGTTTAATGCAGCAGATGCGGGCAAGCGGGTAAGCACCTGGTTTCTACTGTCATCTTAAGGCGATCCCACTTTTCCAGGTCAGACTGCGTAATTGAGGACTGGAAGCGGCTCTGGGGGGTGTCCCTTTGAGAGAGGAGGCCGCTCTGGGCTCTTCTATGGGCCAGATCGTCCTTCTGCACGTTAGATACGGCATGAGAACTGCTTCCATGCTCAGCTTCCTTCCTCTGCTTCTCCCCCTCCTCCAGTACCAAGGAGCTCTCCTTATGGGCAACTGTGCCAAATGACGAATCCTGGGAGGGGGCCTCAGTCTCACTGCAGCAGAAGCCGAGAGATGACCCGTTACCGAGAGGCGGCAAATCGCGGCACTGCAACCAAGTTGGCGAGCAACCACATCATGACGAGATACCCTACTGTCTCATCGCTTGGTACTTACTAGGCGAGATAAGCACAACAACTTAATTCTCCACACAAAAATCCAAATATCTGCTACCATTTTAACAAAAGAGTGCTTTGAGAAAAACAAAACGGCTCTCAGAGTTGGCTTCAGCTTTTGGGGACTCCTGAGTCATACACATATGAGGGCTGACAGTCGTGATGCATTCAGGCCCAAATCTGCCCCCTCGCTCGGCTGGAATTTCAGCTGATGTAGATGTATATGGAAGGACACACTGCTGAGCTGTTAGGCTACACAGTTAGAGACACTTAGACTACTGTTTATTTTCACCATCGTATGCTTAGTTTTGATTGCAGTAGTCTGTCATACAACATTCAAGGCAACTTAGAAACACACTAATGCATTTGCGTGGGTATCGCAAGGACGCAAGCATACAGCAACAGGGCCGCTACGCCACCGCCAGCAGTAGGCCCGCTACGCCACCGCCAGTAGCAGGGCCGCTACACCATCTACTGCAGCAGGGCCGCTACACCATCTACTGCAGCAGGGCCGCTACACCATCTACTGCAGCAGATTTTCAGCGCAAACACACAAAGAGACATGAAGGCACCTGGTCTCTACTGTCATCTTAAGGCGGTCCCACTTCTCCAGGTCCGACTGGGTGATGGAGGCCTGCATGAAGGCCCTCAGGTTCTCCCTTTGAGGTGGGGGCCCGCTCTGTGCTCTCCTGCGGGCCAGATCGTCCCTCAGTGCATTAGGTGGGGCCTGGGGGCTGACTCCTTGCCCCTCCTGCTGCTGGGGTTGCACTGGGGGGATTTCTTTAGGGGTGACAGTTTCGGGCTCAAGGCCAGAGGAGTTCTCAGTCTCACTGAGGTGAGGAGAGGCATATGCGTCGTCCGTAACATCAACACCGCCCACCACGCACACACACGTGACAAGTACCACGCATGACAAAAAAAAGAAAACAGTGGTTGGAAACGGAAAAGGAGAAAGAAGAAGCAGAATGAATGGAATGTAAAGATATCAAAAACAGGAAAGTCAACTGTACACTGGGCACGCACATGGGAATGACAAAAGGAGAGGAAGGAGCGCAGTATCCGGGGGGGGGGGGGGGGGGGGGGGGCTGGCCCTGAGCTCCCGGGGGGGAAACGCTGCACTCCCCAGGGGTGCTTGCGACATGCCTGTTGGCGAGG
>JAAGVU020000049.1:1515780-1538461 GCA_011763525.2 Mormyrus iriodes
AAGAGAAAGAGAAAAAAAAAAAAAAGGAGAAAAAGGAAAGAGGGAGAGGAGGGAGGGAGGGGGGAGGGGGGGGGGGGGAGGGGGGGGAGCGCGGGGGGGGGGGGGGGGGGGGGGGGGGGGGGCATGTACGCCCCAATATTTAATATGGCTCCATTTGCCGACCCCCTGCCCCCCATTAAACAGACCATTGCCTTTACATTATTAAGTTATGCCCCCCCCGAATTCAACTTGATTGTCTGTGTGTCACGGACATGTTCACATAAGTATAAATATTCCGGTTTTATACTTTAAACTCCTCCAAGTCTGTTCAAGTATGCAATTATTTTCACTATTTTCTTAGTATTTTTCATCTGATTCTTGCAGATCCCTGGTACATAAGCCCTTCCGTTCTCTCGATCTTTCAAAACCGTTGCACAGCAAACACGCCTCCAGCATCAGCACCGACACTCCACCTCCACCGCCCGCCCTGCTGTTAGTGTTACAGGCAGTTCCAGCCCTGGTGCTATTAACAAATGCACCCTGGTAACCCCCTCGGTACACCCCTCGGGCTCTGTCCACCTGCCGTGAGCACACCTGAGCACCTGCTGCTGCAGCCTCTCTAGCGCCGCCTGCTGGGAGGTGCGCCGGATGCGCTCCCACCTCTCCCAGTCCTGGCTGCTGCAGGTGGATGGGAGGAATTGCTGCTGCACGCGAGGGGTACCGCGACTCATCTTTGCCCTTCTGGAGGCCAGGTCGTCCTTCTCCACGTCGGGCATGCGGCGCTTGGCCTCCTCTTCCTCATCTGAGTCTGTCTCGTGCTCCCGTTGCATCCTCGAGAAGTCGTTGTCCCTCCGCAGGATGATGTCAGGCGTGGGGCCCCTGGGTGCCTCTTTGCCAGGAGGCTTGGGACTGGAAAGTCGGTGGAATGATCCATTTGAGCTGGAGGGGTGGCCCTTCAGGCCCCATGCAGTTAGACTCTGCACACCCAGGCCACGATCGGTGGCACAGCCACACCCCACAACACCTCAGGAGATGCCTCCCCATGCAATTGCACGTCCACAAAGATAAGGGACAGTCACCAAAGCCCCACATGGATGGCAATGCAGAAATTCCTCCAGAACTGCTTAAAAATCAACTGTGATTGTTCTTAATTCTTTATTCCGTGTTATTGCACCGAATCGATGATTTCATGCATTGAATTGCTTTAAGTTGATTCTGATTTATTTTCAGTTACTTCAGATTTCTGTTTTCCAGTAATAGTGGGTGAGCCTGATTATAGTCCATCTCCTCATCTGGACATTGGCGGGCATGCACTGTGTCGCAAAGCATGCCAGGGTTATGTTTGCACGCCCGGCGGATCACGAGCATTGCCACGTTAGTGGTGTCAGCCTGCTCCACAGCACTCCAGGTCCGGTGATGGTGACAGGCCCCCGGCTGACCTGCTGTAACGTACGGCGGCAGGCAGCACCCGGATCCCGGCCTTCTCCAGCCGCTCCAGCTTCCTGATCTCCTGCTCGTCCTTGCCCTCCAACGGAGGCGGAGCCAAACAGGTCATCCCGCCCCCCGTGACTATCTTCATAGGAGCCTTAGTACGGTCCCCTCCTTCCTCTGGCTGCAACCCCTCTTCCTGTATGGTCTCCGGGTGGCTTTTACACAGCAGGACACATACCGTGTCACTCACAAACCCAGCCCCCCCCCCCCACCCGTGGCAGGTTGTGGGAGTCGAGGGCATTAGCGGGAGAGGGGGAGAACAGATGCCCTTTTTGGGACACATTAACCTCGGACTGGCCAAGAATTAAAATGGGCCACTTAACGATCACAGCCAACCAATGAATCAGACGCTTGGGTCAGTGAAAAGCAAAATCGCTCTCACTCTCCAATTCTTACTGCTTTTCAGAAACTGGAGGAAAAAACCTGCCTGTCACCCGTCGACACACTCCGTGGAAGAGGGACGGCGATGAAACGCTCCAGAATCCACCGATAATTTCACATGTAGGCATGAGGAGCACAGAGCCATTGAAAACAGGGCAGCTCAGAAGGCTTGGTGAGCAGCTCTGGCGGGCTTCGCCGGCTGAACGGCATTCAACATACAAAGGCTCCAAATTTTGGAAGATCCGAATAGCTTTTTCGGTTTTTTAAGGTCACTATACCAGCCAAGCAATGAGACCCAGACAGAAGAGAATTCGGAGGACAGTCGCCCATATGGCGGCCAGTAGACAATGTCAACCTGACACTACCTAATACATTTATATTTGAAAATACAGCGAAAGATATGACGTCTATATCTTTTCATATCCTGGTGTTCTTTGCTCTCAGTTTCCCAGGAAACAGATGGTCATTGCAAAGTCGTAACAGGTTTTAGCTTTATTAGAAATTGTGGTGTAGCTCCTGCTCCAATACTGCTTACACCTGCACCTGGGCTTTCAAAGGAAGCTCAACCTTGCTGCATTTATGCCTATTTGACTCTTTGATAGCACGAACAGTACCTTTGCAAAAGTCTTAGGCAGCCAAAGAAAATGACGTTTAAATGATATTCACGCTGGTGTAAAACTATGGTATTATGCCTGTTAAAGTTGTGTTAGCTTAGCCATTTCAAAACCTCTGCAAAAATCGCTCCATTATTTGCAGCAATCATCCAGTGCATCCATGTATTTTTTGACTGGACCACTAGCACGTCTCGCATAGCTAATCAATATCTCATTGACTCATTTGTAAACTAATATAATTAAATAAGTGAGCTGGTGGTGAAATTTAATAAATACATTTAATGGCTGAGGTGCCCCTGAGGAGAAGTTTGGGAACTGAAGTGGTGTTCATCTAGCCATCCAGCAAGATATCAGTAACTTTTCTGAAAACAAAAGAAATTCTGACTAGTTTTTATTGTTACTCTTAATTTGCATATGTTCTAATGATAAATTGTGTTTTTTGTTCTGAGCAAAAGTGCACTTACTACCCTGACGAATAGCTTTAAACATCTCTTTGAACGGAAGACTTTTGCACAGTACTGTATGTTTGTAATGTGCTATTTGGCTCACTTGTATGTCACTGAACAAAAGCGTCTGCTGCACATGTAAATGAGACTGTGTGGAAGGAGGGTCATTATTAAAAGAGGCTCGAGATGCTACATATGGACATGGGACAGCAGAGGAAGACCTCGGCTATCACCAGTTATCCTGTTACATTTGACTGGGTCCTGGCCTCTAGTGTCAAAATGTACTGAAACACCAAAGGAGCTTGACCCATTTTGGGCGCATGAAACCACTGAGCCATAATATTGTTTAATTGCTGTGTTCATCATTCTGGATTAATGAAGCCATTACAGGAGAACAAGGAGTCCCTCGGAACGACATAATCAGAGCTTGTTATCATCCTGGGCCTGTGCACCTCAGAGTCTGCCCAGCATGGAGTCAGTTTTTAAGGGCAGAACCCATCTGTTGGCTGGCCCTAAGCAAAACTGGACCTATACAAGGCTGCGCTTAGGACATAGCCTACCAGTGGCAGACTTATAAGAGGCGGCGTCTATCAGAAACAGATCCTCTAAGAGGTGGAGACTATAATACAACCTATCAGGAACAGATCATATAAGGGTGGAGCCTGTGACAACCAATCTGATCAATGGTAGCAGAGTACAGACCAATGACAACAGAGGCGCTGGGGGCGGAACTCCCTACCTGAAGGGCCTCTCTCCTCCAATGGGGGAGGTGGCTGTGCTCCAGCTCTTGCGACCATCATCACGCTCAGCCCGTTTCTTGCGCAGGGAGGCGGGAACATAGGCACTCTGGTTGCTCTTATTGGGCAGGTACTGGTTGAAGGGCATCACGGTGCGGTGCTCGTTGTAGGATGTGCGCCGCGCCAGCATGTCGTCCTTACGCACGTCCGGCAGCTTCCTGTGAGGGGCGTCAGTCTCCGAGTCGCTGCCGCGGCCTGTGGGAAAGCCAGAGGGGGAAAGTGAGTGACTGAGAGCCTGCATAGATAGAACACTTCCTGGGTGGTTTATCCTGTCTGCTTGTATTTTTAAACCAAATACTTTTAATGTTCTTCCACATGCACTCAATTGGGTTTAGCTTTAAAAATATCTTAATGGGCCAAAGGAGGTGAACAGTCAAAACATTTATAAACACTGACAGTAATCAGAGGCTGGACCATGCCGTAAGTGTTTATCCTTGGCTAAATGCTAAGCGTTTTACCTGGGGGAGAGCCAGTAGCTTTGGAGCTATGTATCAATTCAGAGTGAATGCCAGGGCACTGCATTTTAACCACCCCCCCCGTCTCCAAAAAGCACCAACATGCTCAGCATCCAAATGGTTTCAATTTCCAGATTTCTGAGGGGTCCTCTCAACAGAACGAGCCCAGAAACTGTTCATATTCAATTACATGGCGATTTAGAGTCACCTGGCTTACAGTCTCTGCCCCCACAGTGTGAATTCCTTCCTAACATGTTCCCCAGATGTGTGGGATCGTCTCCAGGACCAACAGACGCGCGTTCCAGTGTGTGCGCCCATGTCATGAAGAACTCAGTCCGTACACAAGGTCACACGTATATAACTCAACAGTCTCCCTTGATGCTGGCTGCTGTTGCTGTATTGTTTTACCCCAGACTTGGCACTACACTCACTTCTCAGCTCAAACTAGCCATTGGCGGCATCTGCACCACCTCTGGGGATCCACAGGGAGACCTACTGATCGGTTTCAGTCGAAAACGGTTCGCTGACCAACCGGCTACAAGCTGCACTTCCCTTGGCCACAAGAGGGAGTAAAGCCATGCTTCACAGCCCTGCGCGGCTCCCGTTTCTTGCATATGTCGGTGACCGTATACAAAAGTGTGTATGTGATTCGGATTTTGTTTGCAGGCTTATGTATGGAGGAGAAAAAAAATGGACTATGCTTTAGAGATTAGCCTTTGGCTAACAGAAGGACCTTGAATTGTCACTGTTGGCTAAGCTGGGTCCGAGGTCAACAAAACACACAAGCACACTCTGAGACCTATCATAGCCACCTGGCAACATAGCTTCCACTTAATGCTGGTGCAGTTCAACAGGAATAAATGCCTCCTGCCCACTGTGCTATCCAATACCCACAATCCATTGCGGGGCACACCTAGGATGGGCCAACACTTTTGACCTCAGTATTTTAAAAATCCTGGCTATGGCCCTGAGCACAAATAAACTATAATGCTACCCTCTACTGAAAGGTGTTTTGGGTAAAAGCATCAGATGTAAAAGTGAAACAGAAACGTCCTCCTGTCCTCCTGTAATGGTATTCAGACCCCCATCACACCTGACTGACTGGACCCCTATCCTTACAGTCCATCCCCCACTTATTTTGGATGGAAGGTGAAGCATTGAGCAACATCCCTCGTTGAGTCACTGAGCACCAACAGCAGGATGACCCTGCTTCTGGTGCAGCATTTCTGACTCAGGCGTTAAGCTGACATCGGACCGCAGTGCGTGGGTGTGCCTGACCGTCTATGAACCTGTGGTGGCATCAGGCCAGAAGGAAAACCAGAAATTAGAAAGCGAGGGACAAATAGGGACCCACTAGTCTGCAGAGCATCGATGTAGCGATGAATGATTACGAGGAAAAAAATATACAAATAATTCAACACAGACTAATAAAACTTCATCAATAAAGACCTGATTACATCCGTATTTTCTCACGACAATACTTTATGCCTCCACCACCCCCCGATGCATTCCGTCAATTCTGTAGAAATGCATCCTGGGACTTTTCCGGGTCTCTCGGATTGCAACTGTGCTCCAGGTGGACGCAGTCACGCATTTCTGCGGCTGAACAACAATCACCTCGTTTCCCTCCAAAATCGGCTGCTTCCTCCACGGCTCTGATAAGAAGCAAACAGGATGTTGACCTCGGCCGAACCCGGAGGAATTCTTCACAGATCCACGAGGGGTGTGCGTTTTTGTCACAAGTAAATAAATATTTAGCGGGACAGCGACTGCATTGGAATCTGGGACGGGACAGAATCATAGACACGGAATGCTTTCATGTCCAGCCAAGTGATCCCGGTGCTCTGAGTAAATATATCTCCCAGCATTTATTTGTCGGCCTGCCCCAAAGTGGCCCGGTGAAGCTCTGACTCCCAGCTGACCACCAGACCTCACCTTTCCCATTCCCAGCTCTTTCAGCTCCTGCCGCCCTTGCGACCTGCTCTGATAACAGCTGCCATGAATCACAGGCCCGATGTCGCCCTCGCCGGACCATTCCCCGCCGACCCCCCCATACCATGGGGACATGCCCTTTGTAAAACATGCTCAGTGCTGCCCCTCATCTACAGGAAGTGAGATTTTTTTTTTCCGCTCCTGTAAGCAGGAGTTGCTGGCTTTCAAATACAAGGATTTTATTTTTTTTTGCTATCTGAAGCAGGTAAGTTACGAGAGAGAAAACAGCAGTCAATCTGCAGTGCATTTCTCCTTCCTGACTGCAGAGCAGGCTCGGCTACCTGTGCCAAGCCTTTGCTGCTGAAGTGAACCGATTCTGCGCAGGCAGAGACATGGACGCCTGTCAGAGACTGAGGCCCAGCTGGCTGCAGCTGCTGCATTCCTATGGCACCAAGGAAGAAGGTTGTGGTTCTGATAGGGCTAGAGGTTTCATTAGAAATGATCCTCGACTGACACCTTTTCCTTCAGGGTTTCTAGCACGTAAAAGATGCCAGCGATATATTTTCAGTACAATAATAACACTGTTGTGAGGCAATAAAGAATAAAAACATCCTAATTCTGAAAACCGCACCACAGAGAATCTCTCGAATCGCTTTCTAGAGCTGTTCCAACATGCAGCCCGTTATCGCAACACCACCCTTAAAGGTGACTGTGTGGGGGTGTCCGGGGGCAGCTAAGCATTCTCCCCCCAGTGACACGCAGAAATCGCAGTGAAGCCCCCAACACCCAGCTCTGCACAGCCAACAGATTGCAGTGACCAACAGCAGTGCAGTGGACCAAATGTGGCTCTCCTCCCTCAGCAGATGGAGCAGCTGGCATTCACTGCCATGTTTTACATTTATTTATTTTTTTTAAAGGAAGAAGCAGGGTCAGACAGTCCCTGGAGCAACTGGGGGTTAAGGGTCTTCCGATCTCTATCACAGCTGAGCCTCAAACCTCCTCCCCCCACCACATCTGTCCCCTTCGCAGCTTGCAGAGGTTAATCAGACGTCCTTCCTCACTCCAATCTTTGGCCCAGTCTGAGACCAAACCAGTGCTTGTCCCATCTGGTAATAAGAGCGTGTGGAGGAGAAGGGGCATCACCCACCATCACTGCTCCCACGGATCACCACGTCAGGGGAGGGCGTCTGCTGCGAGCGGGAGCCGAAGGAATCAAGGCTGTCGAAGGAGTCGTCGCGGCCGTGGCGCGGGGGCGACAGTGAGTCGCTGCGCTCCGAGTCCCAGCAGTCGATGTAGCCGCTGTCCCGGACACTCCGCTTGGGGCTCTCCGTGTCCTCAGCCTCCTGGTACCCAACAACACATAGAAGAAGAGGAGTTCCCGGGCATACCCGTCCGCAACACGGGAGCCTTCTGTAAAGATGAGGACCACTGCAAGAAGGCGAGCAAAGAAAGGACCCACCCCCTTCCAAAATCTGTACAGGTAGGTCACGTCAAGCCCACTAGGCCGAGGATGCAGACAGGCAGACAAAGACAGCAGTACCTGTCGCGTGCTCATGGCACTCCTCTCGAAGGAGATGGCAGAACTCCGAACAGACTGTCCTCCCCCAGTGCGGACGGCACACTTTAATTTAAGATCATCTCGGAGCAGCATACTCAGCCCCGGTAATAAAACTCTCTCAGTCTTGGCAGCCTGCCCTCCCCAGACAACCTCTCCCCCTTACCCTTAGTCTCTCTCCTCCATTTCTCCTAGAAACGGGTTGTGTTTTCGTCTCTCTTGTTATGAAGCTCGCATGGGGTGGAGGTGTGTGGGGGGGGGGCTCCCCCCCTCCATGAGAGCCTTTCCTGCCCCTAAGAGCAAGTTCCTGGGCCAAGCACCCCCCCATCCCCCAGTCCTGCCCTTGTGCCAAGTCTTGGACAAGGGAGGATATGGAAGTATTTGCGCCCAGCCCACAGTGCTGAGCTTTAGGAACAAAGGCTGTCTTTGACAGGGCTCGATCATCAGGCGAATTCCTCCAGGGCTCAAACCAGCTCTCCACAAACCCCACTGAAAGCCTACCTTCACTCAAAGGTCACCGCCAGCTACCCCCCACCCTCCCCTCCGGACCGCCCAGGCTAGACACACGGCACCAGTCAGAGGCCAGCGGCCTGACAGGCTGACGGATGGACGGCCACCACATGGCAAGGAGTACATGCCAGAGATGTTCTCTGGTGTTCTCATACATTTGTGTACCAGAATGCATTCTGCTAAAGTAGGACTGAAGGTGGAACTCCAATTCAAAACGTGCAGCAGTGACCTTACAGCTTCCAAAGCTCTAGGATTCCCAGGAGGTCAAGAACGCCAAGCATTCACCCAGATTACAGCGTGGCTTTTCCATGAACGTCACTCATATCTATCCGATGAATACTGCACACGTACATTTTTTTTCTGTTTTTTTTTTTAACAATTGTGACATTTTCTATAGTTGGAATATGCCCGTTCTCCTCTGTCTACTGATAGCGTTTGTTTTATGAAGTCATCTGTTTAAGTAGTATTTCTGTTGCTACATAAGTAACTAGCTACATAACTAACATCATTAATTCTGAATACAAAGCGATTAATTTGTATCTTGTTAACTCTGGCATATTTGCCTCACTGAGAACAATCTACATAAGTCCAATTAAAACTTTTTAAAACTTTTTAAACTAGGATACAAGTCAAGCTTATAGAATTTTAACTGATACAACATCATGCTGTAGTCAATGTTGGGTATTTCCGGTCCAGAAAGTACAAATCCAGACCAAGATTTTGTTTCTACCAACCAGTTGAGTACTCTTTGACTGTGACTCTTTATGCTCAACCAGATGGTAGAGACAAAATCTTGGTCTGGATTTGTACTTTCTGAACCTGAAATGCCCAACACCGGCTGTAGTTAATTACATCCTCCCTCTCCTGTACATTGCTGTAAAATAATATATAAACACGTCCAGGAAAACACTTGAAACACCGCAATATATTATCTCAGATGACTAATACCATTGTGTTGCAAGGACAACAAACCAGTCGAAATATCAAAAATCGGACCCGTGCTACTCTCAGGTTGGATCTACAATAAAAAGAACGTACATCTGAGATCTGACCAATTTTTATTTTGATAGTGAGAAATATGTAGAAATATATTTCCTTGAAGGAAATATCATAATGGTTTATGGTAAGAATGTCTGTTGGAGAATGATACGGAGAGAATGATATTACCCTCTGTATTACTGCCCCCCCCCCCAAAAACCCTCCCAGGGCTCCGTAAACAAGGGTCAAGTCCTCGCATTGGCGCTTTATAGCCAATGGGTTGACATCATTGCTGATGTAGTCAGATCTCCTTCCAAGACAACACCTGAGGCAGGAAGGTGCCTCATAAATCCAGAAAAGCGGACGGCCTGTGGGTGGCCGGGCTCCACAGCTGAAGGACAGGAGATCAGGACCACATTCCCTTGCTGTGCCAAGAGCAGCCAGGCCTGGTTAATGACAGCCAGCTCAGTCCCCCAGCAGCCCAAGGTCGCCATGCAACTGCCACACAGCAGCGAGAAGCCCGTCTCCACAGCTTTATAGACCTTACTTAGTTACTTGAAGTAGTCTGAAGATAACACACTACAATTCATCCATAGGGCATTCAGTTTAAAAACATAATGCAGCTTATAAACTGTAATGCAATGTTCTTCACTAAAGTAGAACCAAACACCGCTCAGCACACACCCTCCTACACAGGTCGTTCTGCTTAAGACCACCAGAAGCCCCATGATGGCCGACACCTACCTTTCTCATCTGAGACAACAGTCCCTCAAACTCCTTCAGGTCAAGAGTTGGCCCGTTGTAAGTCGTGCAGCTATTGGCGGATTTTCCCAGCCAGTATATGGTGATCAGGACCTGAGAGGGAATCACAAGTGGGGTAGAACTTTCGCAAAAACACATAAGACGCTTGTTAATATTACAGCTCAGTTGACGTCACAACATTCAACAGATGAGTTTCCCTTCATACGGACAGACTGCAGAGTCAGTCTGTGACCTGTCTGAAGTCGATTTGGTTCATTCCGTTAACTGCGGACTCAGTACAGCACTTGGAAATAATATATAGAGTGCCATTGTATGTTACGAAGCGTTTTAGATATGGAAGTAGCTAAGTCATTAGGTCATATTGACCCAGGAGAGAGACTCAGTGAGCTAACTTGGGAGCATCACCGGGTCGCTGAGCTATCTCAAAGACACCAGGGCACGACCTGTCATAAATAAGAGCTACCAGACTTGCCTCAGTGACACAGCTGCTGTTCAGATGTAAAGATACAGATGCTGGATGCGCTACCATATTTCTTCTGGACCAACAGGTCATAAAGTCCACTGTCTTCGCGGTCAAAATCACAGTGAAGCGCTGATTACACACACACACCACACACACAGCTCTGGAAAAAATTAAGAGACCACAGCAAAATTTTCAGTTTAACCGATTTCTCAATTTATGGGTGTGTGCCTGTGTAAAATATTTTTTTTTTTGCAAACTGCAGCCTGGTTCTTCTCTGTTTCTCATTATTGAAGGGCTTCTTCCTTGCTTTATGGGACTTCAGTCCTGCTTCTAGGAGCCTGATATGAACTGTCCTAGCAGTGCACTTCACACCACTTAATGTTTCCCATTCTTTTTGAAGATCATTTGAGGTCATCCTCTGATTCATGAGGCACTGACGGATAAGTTGACGGTCATTTCTGTCATTAGAGAGTCGCTTCTGCCCTCTTTTTCCTGGCTGGTTTCTGGTTCGCAGTGTCACCTTATTCTTGTGTACTGCTGTCTTGTTAACTTTGAACCAGGAAGCAGCCCGCTGCTCAGTGTAGCCTCTGCCAGCAGAACCACAGTTAAATCAGGATTTAAAAGTGCAGATTCTTAAAAAATATAGCATGGTCTCTTAATTTTTTCCAGAGCTGTATATGTCTGTGTGTGTGTGTGTGTGTGTGTGTCACATCATTACATGTTCCTGTGTGATGGCATTAATGAAATCATAGAATTACTACATTTAATGAAGACTTCTGAATAATCTTTAAATTACCATGACAACGACAATGTGGAATCTGACAGGAGCCACCAGAAGTTGCAGGAACAATAAATGGCTGCTAACAAATTAACTGTTATGTTAACCCTAATCCTAGCTGTAATATTAGGAGGGTTAGGCGAAAGTGCGCAGAAATGACAGGCTTGAAGGCTTTAGAAACGCGCTCCGTTTGCAGATCAGCTCACTGAGTTGATTCTTCCTCGTCTCTGACTCAGCATTGCATGCAAAAACTATTCCAACAGAGAGAGTGTATAAACAGGCCAGAGGATGCAGGATTTATTTTAAAATATATATATCTATTAAAGATAGTGGTCATGTAGAGGGGGTGCTTTTTCACAAGTCACTCGTTTCTGTACAGACGCGCCTGTGTTCTTCAAGTTATTAAAATGCAACGAAGAGCTGCATCAGTCGATGAAGTCAGGCACTGCATGGGGCATGCAGCGAGAGGGGGCTGCGATTCCACCCTGCGGACTTCGGAGGCGGATGCAGGGGAATAGACGGAGAGAGAGAGAGAGAGACTTACATTCTTTAGCTTTCGATTGCAGTCTGAACCCCTATGAGAGAGAGAGAGAGAGAGAGAGAGAGAGCGATATGACACTGGTTACCCATATGAAAGATCCATAATTATAGCTTTATAATTATAGCAAACGAATTAAATATAAAAACAAAATACTGTTATCATGATAAATGATATATCCAGCCGACAGCTCTGTCTTGGAAGCTTCCAGAAAAACCCAGCCTGTAAATGCGGGGAAAATCAAACAACAGCGATCCCCACTGCTGCAGCGAAACATTTCGGCGTTTTATAAAGTCAGGCTCAGTCAAAGCGGAACGGGAATCAGATAAATACAAATTGCTAATGCTGACTAATAATTAAGGGTTAAGTATTTTTCTTTAAATTTACTATTATCCAAGGCTCTCACATTATAAATACTTAAATTATTTTTTTAGATTAAATGGTTTTACTTTGACCCTTAAAAGATTCTCAAACTGGATGGGGGGATATTCTAAAGAAATTTCAGATTTAACGCAAAACTATAACAGTGTACTGATGCAGTTTCAGAGCATAAGCCTGCTTTCAAAGGTTCTTCAGGGAACCCAGTTTAGGAGCAATGACTAAGGAGCCGTTTTGGCCCGCAATCATTTACTGGGAGGCGAGAAACCTACACCAGTACGGACATCCTGATTTTGGCGAGTTCGACGTGTCCCTGGGTCAACAAGGGAGGGGCTTGTATTTCACATTCTATCATGAAATAAAGCCACACCCTTACATTGCTTCGTACAGGCTTTGCAGGTAAGTATATTCCTATGTTTTGTACCCATGTCATATCCCTTAACAAAAGGAATACACAATAAAACGGGTAAATAAAAGCTGTGCCCCTTGCCGTTTAACAGAAAACACTGGCTTTAATTAATGCGGTGATATCATGTGATAAAGACTGACTGGTTAAAGAAGTGAAACAAGCCCCTCCCTTAATGACCCAGGGACATATTGAACTCGGAAAAATCAGGATGTACACAGCAGTACTGTGCAGGGTGGGGGTAGGGGTGGGGGGTTGCACAGGGTGGCTGCCGGTGAGCATGCCAGAGGCCAGGAGCCTTTCCCAGCATCTGCTCTGAGTTTGCTGGGCAGAGACACTAACCATCACGCCCACACCTCTCGGGTCGACGATGCCACACAGCTGAAGCTGAACCCAAGGCTTCCCAGCCCAAAGATCTGATGCAGTAGAAGGTGGGCTAGTGGGGGAGGGGCCCGAAACCACAACAGGTGCGTCTTCACCTCCTCATCACCCCCCGACGACACCTGAGCGTTTGCTCCTGGGGGGGACAGTCACTCTACCGTGCCCAGAAACACGTCACATGCAGCCCCCCCACAAACTGAGGGTAAAACGGCATGATTCAGCTTAGAGGTATTACTTTGGTCCCTAATGGACCGTGACTTCTCAGATCACACCCTATACGATTACATATTCTAGATTATCTAGAAGATCCAGCCAGGCTTCCAACAAGCAGCTGTAATACCTCCACTCATGCAGTGCAATGAGTCTGTCAGTCACAATGAGTCCAACGTGTTTCCCTGGAGGCAAAGGCCACGAGACAGGGAACGCCTCGGCTAGCCTGGACACCAGCACAATTCATCTAAGCGCATGTTTGGGGACTGTGGAAGGAAACCAAGACAAAACGAACCCAAACATAGGGAAAATGTGCAGATGCCACAGATAGAGAGCCAGGTGTGTGATTCAAACTACAGGACCACCCAGCATGCCTTCATATCATCACTCTAGACGATATCTGGGCTTCCTACTAATTCACGCGACCTTCCTGTCTCCGTGGAACTCCCATCTGCCAGTCACTCATATTATTTACGGTCCTGGGGAATCGGCTGCAAGTGTACAAGTCATCTTTCAGTTCAGAGGGCTTAAATCTGGTAAAATGTTTAAAAATCCATGATACGGCAAAATGCTGAAAGTCAGCGCTCACCGCAAATCATAAAAACAAACAAAAAAAATGTGCCTGTTAAAATAAACAAAAACTAAATATATGGGTTATTACCGAGTGACAGCGGTTACTGTAATTTACTGCAAGCTTGGATTTACACTAATATATAGCGGTGTCGTTGATCCCTTTGACCAGAACACATTTTTCTTCGAACTGTCTCTAGAACATTCTGCAACTAAATACATCACATATTCTTCTATACACTCTGTGAGACTGTAACTTGACCCATGGCGTGTCACATGGAGACAGCTTGACCAGTGGGGGGACTCTCTTACTTGGGGTTGGCACGTATAGAGGTATCCTGCAGGTCCCCGGGGTCAAACAGTTGTGAGCCCTTCAACCCGAGCTCCTCACAACCCCGCAGGAAGAGGGTCAGGTTGTCCTGGGCAGGGAAAGGAGAGAGAGAAATACCTGGGTTAGTCGGCGATTTGGACCTTCCAATACCAGGAGCTGCCCCCAGTTAGCAGCCCATCTCTCCATCAGTCTCCGTACCACAAGCAGGTTTAGACAGTGGGAAACGATATCAGTCTGCACTCGTGGCACCCCTCTCTCACTTCTCATTGCAGAGATGCCATGAATTTTGTGATCTTCACCAACGAGTCGGCAGTTCTCCCGGACTGACGAGGTAGGCAGCTCACAACTGAGCTGGTCACACAGAGGCAGCCGTTGGCTGGCAAGGCCATAGAACTGTGAGATGTGCTGCTCAGCAGGTTAGGAATCAGAACATCAGCGGTTCAAATCCCAGGGTTGGCAGAGTGATTTCGCAGATGGGCTCCTGAGCGAGGCCCTTATCCCCCAGTTGGTCCAGGGACTGCTCTCTCAATCGCCTGTCACTTTGGATTAATGGCAAGAATGAAATAAAGGAGTCAAAAAACGGAGCAGAAATGCACAGGTCTGTCCTGAGCACCTGGTGGAAACGCAAAACGGACAGCAAAGAATCATTTCAGATTCAGGAAATAAGAGAAGAGGCTGGTATCAAAACCGGGGCTCCAGTTTAAGTGGGCAAAACTTAAGTGAAGCAGGGAAAGGTAAAGCAGATATTGAGCACAGGGAGTACGATGTTCAAATAAAAGGTTAAGGATGGAGTTGGTGCACAGAGATTACGAGTGTGTTGTGCCTTTAAAAAGAAACATCTAGGTCTAGCAGACCCATATCCAAAGGTCCAGACCGGGCCTCCCTAGAGGCACTTGCGCCTGAAAAAAAGAGTCCAATTTGGCGATGCTTACTCACGCCATCCTGTGGCAGGGGGAGGGAATGCCAGTAAGGAAGCCCAGAGCGATCCATTAATCACAGCCCTGTAAAGGCGTCATGACTCGCCGCGTCTGGGCTGCACCAGTACAGATCTAAAGATCTAAGATTAAATAAAAACATGCAGAAAGCTAATGCTGGAACAAAACTTTGCAAAAACAACGTCGATCACTGAAGCTTGTTTTCAAGACAGCTTGATTTTAATGTCATTAACATACTGTAGTTAAATTATAAAAAGAAAATATATAGTTTTAAATAAGAGTATAAGCCATTCTGGACAAACAAAAACCCAAGTGGCAGAGATCTGAAGCTGACCTCAGACCGGCGATGGCTCAGTCTGAAGCTGGGCTCAGTCTGAAGCTGACCTCAGATCGTTGATAGCTCAGTCTGAAGCTGGGCTCAGTCTGAAGCTGACCTCAGACAGGCGATGGCTCAGTCCAAAGCTGACCTCAGTCTGAAGCTTGCTTAGTGGAGCACAGGGCTGATCTTCATGGAATTGGCACAGGATGACTTGTTGATTTTACTGGTTCCACTGCACTCCACTTACCAAACTGAGGACAAACCTGAATCTTATCCTAACAAGTTGTTTCGGACCTCGTTTTCCCATGTCAGTGATCAGTGAAAACATAAGAGCTTCAACACTCTCCGCACAGATTTTCTGGAGGAGAATGCCCAGAATCTGCGGCCAGTCAGCCTTACTCTGAACTCTGCAGGCATTCTGCCCAACAACTGTGTTTGATAAGACAAATTCTGAAGAAAACTTGGATCTCCTTCACTTAACACTTGGAAATCAGACCAGTAACTAATACAAACACAAATTACTGTACAATCACACAATTCCTACAGAAGCAGGTAATTACAATTTAAGGTAAAAGGCTTTAGGGTGGAACCAAAACTGGTTCAATAATTCATTTCATATAATGCAAACATGAATATACAGTATGTGGGCATAAACCCATTGGTTTGGAGCTAACAGATCAGTCTTGATGCTTTTAGAACCCTAGAAAAGAATGAAACTAAGCTGACATGACTATGATATAAAGTTACTTAACTTGTTATACATGTCACTTTGTGACCTCTGGACAACACACAGGAAATATAAAAATACAGAAAAAGCAGCCTAACTGTATTGCTAGTTTCATTACAAGTACTGGGGCTCAGAATAGTTTGCCCTTGTGCTAACATCATTCTTATGGACCAATGTTTCCTAACCTGGTCCTTGGGGACCCACAGACAGTTCACATTTTTGCTCCCTCCCAGCTCCCTGCCAAAGTGTCCACATGTTTTGCTCCCTCTCAGCTCCCTATCAGGAGTGGGGAGGGAGAAAAACATGGACTGTCTGCTGATCCTCGGGGACCGGATTGGGAAACACTGCTACAGACCATTAGTCAGGCACATGGGGGGGGGGCAGAAGATGGGTGGCGGGGGGGGCAAGCCAAGAAAACAATTGTAAATGAGAAGAAAAAAAATCTCAGTACAGGCACGGACTTCCCAACCCAAACAAGAAATTCCTTCTCCTTTTCCTTCCCAAAAGAAATACATATCCTTTGATGCCAAGAACAATATTCCGCAAAAATAAACACACGCAGTCCCGTCAAAGAGAATTAGTGGGGAAAAAAATGGTAGGAACTGCCGAGCAGAAATGGGGCCAGGCGGGAGCTGCAGAGGTGGCGGCTGCGAGGGGCTTAGCGGCAGGGCTTCTGTGCGCGGCGGCTCAAGCTAACAGGGAGCCCTCAGCAACTGGTGGGGTACACTCACCTCAGGGCAAGGGGAACAAGCCCCAAGGAGAACGTGAGCCTGAGGAGGCAATTTAAACCCATTTCAGCTGTGGGTTGAAACCCCCAAGAAAGTGCACAATGCTGCTGTTTAGCTACCAAGCTAATACGCAAAGCATCTGCAGTAATGTACACTCTGTAGCCATTTAGCCATTAGCTATACCTAGCTAGCACCAGATAGGCCAAAGCCATTTGTTGTTGCGAGCCGCTACGTTTGCACATGTGGCCTTCCTATTAGCTTTGACACATTCAAAATCGCTTAGCTCAGGTGTCTGAGCCATTCTAATGCTTAGCGACACAGTCAGTGAAACTCTTGACCCCGTCCGTGTGCTGTATGTATTCAGTTGCAGCCGCATGCTTCACTGTATGTATGCAATTTCAGCGATAATCACCCACTGCATTGTTATTGAGTTACAATGTCATAAAAAGTGCCATGGCTATTTGGAATACATCCATTGAGCTACTCTAGCTTGTCAAACACCTACACTTAATTGCTGTGAGAGGCCAGGGAATAGAGCCAAGGCAAACATCTCCTGGATGGCTGCTGCATTGAGATCCACCCTTCATATCTCCACATCTGTCTTCTCTTTTCTCTTTTTAAAACCCTTGGCACGATGATCGCCATCACTACCGCCATGCCATTCCGACGTCCACCCCACCCTCATGGCCACACCCGGTGACACGGCAACCCGACACAGGGAAGACCAACATCCGATCCACAGTAGGTGTGAGACTTTCAAAAGTTCTCCGTAACAGGATCATTTGTTGAAAATTCCTCAAACATGTTGATATGAATGACCACCTGTGGTTCCTACAACACCCCTATGACCTCATCGTTCTTAACCACTCCTGTGGGGTGTCCCAAGAACAGCTGAAGAAGGTTCCTCCCACCTCCGCCTGCTACTTCCGGCCATGGAGCCGGGAATCTCATGGCCTCCAGCATCACTAAGATCATGGAGGACAATTAAAAGAACAAAGGATCAGGGGAGCTTCTTTCCTCGAGATGAAATGTTGGGGGAGGGGGGATTTGGCTTTTTTTGGTTCCTTTAAAACGAAACATTTCAATAAACAGCTGAAAGGACCTGACAGATCTCATCAGTCATCACTCCACTTGGCAAGATCACCCAAAAGCCGTCACTGGCAAACGGTCGTCGCATACCACCAGTATGTGCCGATTCATGTCATCTCCTGGGAGTTGTGGAAGTCAGGAATGCGACTATCCTAGGCAGACGGCATCGTAGATCAGGCAGCTTTATGTATGTGTGAGTGCCAAGGTCAGGACACTGGCCTAAATTTCAGCCGCCTCTATAGTTGTGATGTATGGACCACAGCCAGGAGACCCAAGGTAGGACAGTGGGATTGTGGAGGTGGGGTCTTTCATGACCCCATGTGGTGGAGGCAGAATAATCAGGGTTTAGCTAGACAGCCCACATCAGTCAGATGCATGGTGGCCATCAGCTGACCTTGTAACAGTGCTCTGATTGGGCAGAATAGAAGAAACAGAATGGGGCCTTAGCAGAGGCCTGATGCCCCCTTACTGAGAGACCAGGAATCGTCAACAGATCCAAACATACTGGGGTGATTTTAGGAAGAATTAAAACTACAAAACAAGTGCTCTCTGTAGGGCAATGAAATGTAGCAGAGATCAGAGAGAAAGCAGGAGGAGGGAGGAAAGTAAGAGGGGGGAAAAATAGAGGGAGACAGAGAAAGAGGAGAGTACACAAGACATCTGCTCACCAGTCCAGCAATGGGGGTCGGAAGCCGGTTGATCTTCTTCACCAGTCCCGGCTTGATGGAGCTCAGCAGCCTGTGGGGAGAGACAGGACACTTCACCCTCAGGCGAAATGAAGACCCTGGAGCTGCTAATTAACGTCCCTTTCAATCTCCTAGCCATTGGTCACCTTATTGATTCCGAATGGGGTTAACCTGTGATGACTAAGCATTCACAATGACTGCAGCTGCCAAGCGCCACAACCTTGAACTCACTGGCTTCCCTTAAGCTCACGGCCCATCAAAGCTAAAACTATACACATGAAAAATCTAATTTTATAAGGAGGACATCAAACTGAGCAGGGCAGCAGGTAGCAGTGCGGGGTAAGTGAGCGTAGGCTAGCTGGTGGGTGCAGAATAACAAGACTGTCATTTATACCATATTAAACACACAAGACCTCCAACCTGCAATGTTCACTTGCATCCGACAATGCATTTCAGCGGAGAGCAGCATTCAGAGCATCCCCTATGAGCATCGCCTTTAGCATGGCAGACTCTTCCGGGGCGTCCACCCACATGCGAGGGAGACTTCCCAAGGAGAAACTGGAGGTGTGCTGGCCAAAAGCACACCGCTTCCCTCTCTCGAGGCTCAGGCAGAAGTAATGACAGGCTGATGTAATTCAAGCCGGCACCCCACACACCCAACTTCAGTAAGTAACTCGTGTGGGAACAGGAGACGCAGGGTGGCGTGTTGTCCCGATAAGACCAAGGCTGAGAAGGTGGGGTCCATACATGTCAGGCAGGGCTGATGAAGTTATCTTGGAGACTGGTCTTGGAGGAGTGCTCTTTGTAGGGTATCTACAGCCCCCCCCCCAGTGGTCTTGAAGCCAAACCCCATGTGAATTGTTACCGGCTACCTATAATTGCACATTTAGAGCTAATTTGTTTACCTCAAATAGCCCTAAAAATACCAAGAAATCCATGGCTGAAGACATCATGGTGCACACCTATACGCAAAGCCTCTCGTGCATGACCACATCCTACAGCCACCCCCATACACACGCTGACAAACACAGTGCCCGTGTAAACGTTAACGGCTGATCCAGGGAATTGGAACGTCAGCGGCTCCAAATCTGTCATTTTG
The DNA here is from genome assembly GCA_011763525.2 of Mormyrus iriodes. NCBI lineage: Eukaryota > Metazoa > Chordata > Actinopteri > Osteoglossiformes > Mormyridae > Mormyrus > Mormyrus iriodes. Next base: position 1,535,319 of record JAAGVU020000049.1, read on the forward strand.
GCACATGTGCTTCGTAGGCCCCTGTGGCATTGTGGGAAATGGCAGGGTTGGGAGAGGGGGTGCGCCCCCCCCCCATCAGATAAAAGGGCAAAAGGAAGCGGGGGAAGATGCACGCCCTTTTCGCTGGAGGTCAGGCTGTGAAAGTGTAGTGCTGCCCATGGCCTGCCTGTTGCAGCTCTCCCTGAGAAAGACCTGGCACAGGCGGCCTGGCGTGACAGGAACAGGAAGCCGGGGTCACGAGAATCACTTGGCAGACTGGGCACCTGCCACAGCACGTGGGGGGGGTGGGGGGTTCAGAATACATGCCACTACTGACCAGATTCTCCATGTGACACTGGCCCTCCCTGGGACAGCACTTGGCTCAGAGGGTGGGGCCGGTTTACGTAAACGGTAAATGGATTCTGTTGTTTTGAGTGCGTGAAGTGCTGGTGCTGTGATCAGCTCAACCTATTCGTCACTTGTATGTAAGATTGCCCTTGTACATCACCTCACACACACACACACGCATGCATGCATGCACGCACGCACGCTTGCTAGATGTTTAAAGGGGAGGTCACATGACACATGCACTCTGTATCCATTCGCTATCCATAACGAAGCATGTGTATCTGAAGTCCTGGAAATGAAAAACATTCAAAAGTACACGTTCCTTCACTAAAATGCCCCCCTCCACCACATACAGAGAAAACCCTGTCCAGCTGGACACACAGGCTCTCCTTCCCTCATTCCATGGTTATAGAGCAGTGGGACTGGTCCATGTGTTTTTATACTCATTATCCTGTCAAAAAAACAGCCAGTACACACCTTCACTGCACCTCCAGCTCACACTACCGACTGTTAGTGAAGAAGGTAGCAGCCGCTCACCCTGTCTATAGCCAGTGACCACAGAGCCTGCTTTAATACATTCAACTGGATGTGTTTCCATGCCTGTAAACTGGAAACAGCAATATCTGAAACTTTCACATACTTTCTTGTGAATGTGGAAGAGAAGCAGCAGGGACACCCTTGAGATAGTGGCCAGTGGGCGAAAGAGGCAGGACGGCTGAACAGTCTCCATGTAGGGGTGGGGACTGGGGGCTTGGGGGAGGGCACCAGAGCATGCATCTGGAGAGTAAGCCTAACAAACAGCTGCCGGACATCTGAGACGCCGGGGGACACACACAGGGGCGTGAAAACGTTCAGACAGCCAGACTCCTGTAAGCAGCAATGTGTAGCGAGACAGATGGACAGATTCACACATCCATACACAGACTCAGACACATACAAATACATATACACAAAACAAGCATGAAGAAATGCAGACAGACGAGCAGCCTCATCAAAAGTGTGCAGCCAGGAGCACATACACACACAAAAAAACAACAGGGTTTGGACCCCTAACAAACATGCAGAAAAGATGATTGACACAGACACTTGTGCTCTACCTCTCACATACATACAGACACAAGATCAAAACATACAAAATAAAAACCACACACATGTACACACAGGCTAGTAAAACTCTACAGCGCCATCCAGCATCACTGGACCACAGAAATCCCCCCCTTCCGTTCCCCGGCTTGTGAGCTAAAGCAACACAGTTGGGTCAGTAAAATTCAGAGACGACCTATGCCATCTGGGGTGCCGCATGGCACCATCCTCGGAACAGCGGCTGTTTGCTATTTATTACTGTGAACCAGAAACACTTCACCCCAGCCCTCCGCCATAATGGCTAACAGACGGGCCACATTCCTGGCATCTACCCAAAGCAAAACCCTTCTGCGGCTCAGACATTCACGTCAGGATACGGACAAAGCCACAATTGAGGAAATTATTCTGAATTCCCACAAAAGTTATCGATTTAAGACCTAAACCCCCCTGAAAAGGACTCTTACATTATGATCTCTTAATCAATGTCTGTGGATTTTTCTACAGTACAGTGCAATGAGGCTATTCTCCTACTATCTTGGGAGCAGCACAGTAGTTTACATAACATACCACAAGACAGTCAAAAATGATTAAGGCTCGCTTTGGTAGCAGAGAGTGTGTGTACAGGCTCCAGGAGCCAGGATGAGTTACAGGGGATACTCAGTTATGCAGGCTGACTGGCATAAACACAGAGACCCTTTGTTCAGGAATAGCCAATCACAAAGGAGCTTGAGCTATACATCTGCCCCCATGGTGTAAAAAATTTGATATGGACAACACCCTTCTCTCACAGTAACTGACTTTATTGAAAGCCAGACAACAAATATAAATGGAAAAAGCAGTCGTTAAGAGATGTACTCACCCATAGAATAATTCTCGCTTTTGTCCAAAATAATTTACAATTTTGTCTTCGAATTCTAAGGAAATCTGTAATGACTCCCAACCCGGGAGAGTTTCCGAATGCTTGCCATCCAGAGGTGAACATTATTCGATTATCATTAACCAACAGGTATCTTACAGGGCCTATGACAGCTCATTTAAGATCCACATAGATGGCCATGATAAACATGAAGTGTCAACTAATCATAAGAGGGGAGAGAGGCTTACTCGCACAGCAGGATCCCGTTCTCCAGTCCACCACGGAAGTCCTTGTCCCCAAAGCGGCGACCCGTCACTGCCTGGAATCAAGACAGGGGACTGCAATTAACCCAACAAGAGAACTGGACACCAGTTCAAATGACAAATGATATTATGAGATGAACTGGAGAAAGACCATCAGTGAAATGGGGGTATATGTGTGTGTGTGTGTGTGTGTGTGTGTGTGTGTATGTGTGTGTGTGTGTGTGTGTGTGTTGTTGAGGGGGAACATTTTACCAGTCCCCACAAGGGGAAACTCAACTTTATAAAAACCTGTGACTGCAATCAAAAAACTAAAATGCCAGAAAGCTTGTATTTTGTTTGTTATGGTTAGGGCTGGGTAGGGGTTAAGGTTGTCATTGTTTTCAATAGAAATGAATGGATGGTCCCCACAAAGATATGAATATAGATGTATGTATGTGTGTGTATGTGCGTGCGTGTGTGTGTCTGGTGAGTTATGGATTCCTCTTCAGCAGGTCAACAAAGGAGCAGCCAATCAGTCTAGGGCGTTGATAAATCACTGTTTCCATGGACCAGCACTGCGGAGATCTTCTACTTCTACCACCAAAATTCAAGAAAAATATGGACACTCTCCTAAA